>JAKSZP010018579.1:0-148029 GCA_022478985.1 Massospora cicadina | reverse complement strand
AGGGAAAGGTCTGCCAATCCCCCTAAAAGAGATTGACAGGATCCACTTTATTGGATTTATTTTGGATATAGGCTTACCCACTGACCATTTGGTGTGTACTCTGCTTAACGTTCACATTTCAGATGATTTAAACCTGGTTGAGAAAGAAAAGATCACTCTCTATTGTATACCTTTGGTGATATCTACTCCCAGACTGACACAGATTACGAGCACATGAAGGGATGGAGTCACACCATTGATGTTGGTGATACCCAAACTATTCAATCTAAACCTTAACGTAAGTCTAAGGTTGAAGAGCATCAAATGAAGGTTGAATCAAGCAGTTATTAGACGCTGGGTTATTAGTACCATCCCAAAGCCCTTGAGCGTTTCCTCTCTTGCTGATCAAAAAGAAGAATGGAGGCCATTGGGTAGTGATGGACTACCATAAATAGAATAACCTCACTAAAAAGGACAGCTATCCTATCCCCCGCATAGATGATGCCCTTACACAACTCTCCGGCTCAAAATTCTTAATAATGTATTTGGCCAGCGGATATTGGAAAATGGACCTTCTTTCCCAAGATCAGGAGAAGTGTGCTCTAATTTGCAGTTAAAGCTTATTTCAGCCTACCTGCCTACCCCAAGGGCTGTGCAATGCACCGGCATCCTTCCAACGTGCAATGGACCACATTCTGCGGGACATCAAGCTAAGCTGTGTGATTGTCTATCGTAATGACATCACCGTCTTTTCTGCTATGTTCACCAATCATTTTGCTCATTTAAAAGAAGTCTTTCAACGCCTGCGGTCTTTTAACATCAAGTTGAACTCATAAAAATGAATATTCTTCTAAAAAAAGCTAGATTATCTCAGACATGCTATTTCCCAAAAAGGGATCCAACCATTACAGGATAAGTTCAAAGCTATCTCTAAAATGCCTGCCCCTAAGAACCTTCAAGACATCCAGGGATTTTTGGGTGAGGTGGAACACCCCCATCAGGTTATCCCTAAGTTTGCCCATCTCAGTAAGCCCCCTCATCCGACTATTGGCTAAAAAACCCCTTTTTATTGGTATACAGGACAAGCGGCAGCATTTGAGATGTTAAAGAGATTGCTTAAGCAACGCCCTATCCTACACCACCCCAACTATGGGAAACCCTTAATTTTGTTCACTGATGCCTCATACTATTCTGTTGAGCCATCCTGGCCCAATTTGACAGTAATGGCATAGATCATCTGGTTTTTACTTCATCAAGATGTTGTCAAAAGCTGAGCGTAACTACATTGTCACTGAAAAGGAGTTCCTTGCAGCCTTACTTGCTGTTAAACATTGCTGCCCTTTCCTATATTGCACTTCCTTCACTGTGGTTACTAACCATGCCTCTTTAAAATAGCTACAAAGCATGAATGATACTACCAGACGGTTGGCCCGTTGGATCCTCAAACTTCAACATTATGATATTAATATTGACACCACGCTGGGACGCTTCATATGAATGTGGATGGTTTGACTCATCTGCCTATTCTTCATCTGGAAAACAGTGAAACGGAGAGATTACATGAGCCCTTTTAACCCCCAAGGCCTGAGATGATGAGGATGACCCAGTTTTAGAAAATGTTTGCATTACATTCCCGTAACACTAAGGTGGATAGCGGAAAGTTATATAAGTGGGTAGGATTAAATTGGCTGCCCTATCTGCGACCTTCAGAACGGGTACTGGTGATCTTAGACGCCCACTCTACCCTTGGGCATGGTGGAGTGAGGAAGATGTATGAGTGTATCAAGGAACGGCTCTATTGGGAGGGCATCATGGAATATTATTGAAGTCTTGGATTCCTGCTTAACCTGTAAAAAACAATCTCAACTCAAGACCAAATACCAATATCAACCAACTACCCCTCAATAACCTTTCCACACGATCAATTTAGACGTGGCTGGACCTCTGCCTCAGACTAACATTGGTAATTGCTAAATATTGGTAGGTATTAATCACTTTATGAAATGGATTGAATCAGTGGCTCTCTCTTCCCAAACTGCAAAAGTTACCGCTACTTTCCTCCGCCAGCATATCTTCACTCGCCAGAGATGTCCTCAAGTCCTCCTCTGTGACAACGGAAAAAACTTAACCTCTATAGTGGTCAAGATGCTATCTACTTCTATGGGGCCCAACAGCTTTTTTTGCCCCCTATAACCCCTCTATCAATGGAACTGTTGAGAGAGTTAGTGGGACCTTGGTATCTATACTGCAAAAAATGGCCACCTCTCTGACCCTCTACACTGGGACCAGTTTCTGCCTAGTGCTCTTATGGATTACCACATTAGCTACCATTGGATTCTTAAAAATGTCTTTCTTCTACATTCTATATGGGTGAAAACATGGGATACACGATCTATTAGCCAAATAAGTCTTTACTGGTAATCCAAATGATCCTGAAATTGCCATGAATAGATTGGCCCAACACATTATTCAGCTACAATTCGAGGCTATGGATATTTTATTTAAAACAGTCACTAAAGAGGTCCAGGCTGCCAATGAGTCCATGCCTCCTTTGCCAATTTTTCAACTCTCTGATTTGGTATTATATTACCATGATTGCATCACAGCTAGGAGTGAGAAGCTTAACTCCATCTGAGAGGGTCCTTTTGTCATCACCTATAAGAGTGGTGATGAATATTCTATAAAGTCCCTTACTACATGAATTACGATTAACCAAGTTTGTGAACATTTCCTGCACCCTTATTATCCCCTAATACTCTTAAAGGGGTAATGTTGGACAATTACCTGCTGATTTTGTAACAAGAGTAATTCAGGTTTAAATAAGGCAATACTGCCCAAAAACCATGGTCAATTCTCGCTGGCTTCTCAAATCGGGGTAATGCGAATAGTCTTCTTCTTGGCCAAATAGGCCTATAGTTAATATCAGGGCTGCGCTGAATAGGTGGCAAAATTTAGGGGAGTTATTCTGAGCTCCCTCCCCATCATTTGTCTAATTTAGTTCAAACTTCCCCATGGAGACTGGCTCCTTTTATAGGCTTGGAGGTGGTCTTTGAGGTGCACTCATTTTTAACACAATGATTGGTTCAAATACATAAAATCTTTACCTCACAGACATGACCTACCTACTATTGCCCTTGTTCAGCTGTTTCATTGAAGCAAGGCGAATTTTAAGAGCTCTGATAGGTTGAAACCCAATATTGCTCTAACTCAGATGCTCATATCTTATAATGAATTTCTCATCTGACTCACTTCAAGCCTCAACACAATTTAAATATTAAGCAGCCCAATATTGAGGCGGACGCTTTTTATCCCCTCGCCGCCACTTATAAAAATATTATAAAGTTCCAACTTTTTATCCATTTTAAGGGTTTTCATATTTTACTTTAATACTATACGAATCCTTTGAGAATTATACTCCCTCAGTTTTAGAGCAACCTCTTATGAAAAGAAAATCGTTGAAATCCAGGGCTCAAAAGCACCTTCAAGCATACCACCTGCGCTGGATTCCAACATGACCCATCTAAATAGGTGGTCTATTGTAACCATGATTTACTTTACTTCCCCAGTACTAACACTTAAGGGTCTCATTTAATCTATTGACACTGTGTGCTAAGCAGACCTAGGGCATACTATTTGAAATCCCATCACATTCTTGTGGGGTTTGTGGGGTTGTGACTCCACTCAACAGGCTAGATAATATGGTACATCATAGATAGATCAATTACCATCAATAGTACTGTAATAGATGATCAATTGATTTTTAGGCCGTAATGCCCTTTAACTTTGTGCACAGCTTGTATAATATCTGAGCACTCTGACGGTTTAGGAAATAATTACCATTTTCTGGCAATTAATTTTCCAAGCTGTTTTTTTCTTCATCTCAGTATTTTCCATCGTTTTCTTACGCATTCTTTGATCTTTTGGAGTTCATCCTTAATATTTCTAGATAATCCATTGGAATAATAATCACTTGCTGGTACATGACTTGTAAAGGTAATCTTATTAGTCCATCAGCGTTCTAAGGGGCTGCTCCCACTTGGTGTAAAATCTCAAAAATTGTAGGTTTGAAGCTTCATATCCCATCAAGCCAGTCGCCCATTTGGTTCTTAAAATCATGCAAACATTGTAGAGATGAATGATTGGTCATGACCTTGAAGTTCATCCCATGAATATACACTTGAATTGTTTGAAGATATAGTCACCATAAGGCATTTGCGTACTTCACAGTGTAGTTCCTTCCACCAGCGTCAATGTCCAGCTCACATATACCACAAGATGCTCCTTCTCATCATTGTCTGCATGACTTTAAATGACTCTGATCGCTGTTAATGAGGAATCCAACTTAATTATAAACTCCCAATTAAAATATGGGCACTTCAGAACAGGACTAGTCATCAGATATCTTCTGAGCTCATTGAATGCTTCTTAGCCTTCTCATTCCATATAAATTATTTTTTCAGGTCCTTCAACAATTGCATAATGTTTTTGAAATTCTGGAAAATCTTTACTAGTTGGTAATAGTAGTTGACCATCCCAAGGAAGACTTATATGTCCTGAACTCTTATGGAGCAACATTCATTTTTTGGACATTAATTTCTGTGTTTGCAACTTAATCTACCAGAGTTTATCATAAACCCCAAGTATTTAAGCTCTTTTTTTACAAAATGAAATTTCCTCAGCTTGATCTACATTTTTTGCCATTGCTGGGCATTTGAACACTTCCTTCAAGTGTTCTAAAAAGATAATCGAATTTCCTACTGAAAATGTTGATGTCGTCTAAGTACATTAAAATATTTAATAACTTTAAATCACTCAAAATGGAGCCCATCACTTGCCGAAAAGTACCTTATGCATTAATAAACCCTGGGGCATTCTTGTCAGCTGCTATAACCCTTATGCAGTGATTATTGCACAAATTTTTAGTCTTCCTTTCACAAATCTATCTGTCAGATTCTGGTGATTGACTCAAAAATAAACCTTTGACAACCATCAGGTCAGGCTGATTATCCTTTAATGCTCGAGCTAACACCTATACTCTCATCTCAAAGCCTATTGTAATTACACGGTTTGGGCGAATATCTCAACTTAAATCAATCAAGTACTTTATCAATAAGCTTGGGCCAAATACACTCACACATTATGGCTGATTATCTATGCATCAAATCTTGTCAATTGGTCCCAATTATTGGGAACACAATCAATTAACTAGTATACAAAAATTTTCAGGACTGACCCAAAGTTAACGTCTAAAAGTCCCATGGACCATCAGAAGAACAAAAAACATAATTAATCTTCTGCCCTAGGGCAAAATTCGTATTTTGATCTGCATAACCAGCACAATAGCACTTGCACATGGACTGCCCAAAAGGGAGTACCTAGTGCTATTGAGAGAGAGAACTGCTGATCTCCCAATTAGGGGTATGTCATCTACTTTAATCAATGTAAGAATTTCACAGAAGGTGTATTTCGTCAGCAGTATGATGAAACTCAAATCAAGAATATCCTAGGACAATTTTGCATGCTTTTGTCATAATTTTTGTACCTAAAATCCTCTCAATTTTGAGATTATTTTGCTACCAATAAACCTAAGAAAAGTTCTCAGTCATATCAGTTCAAGGGCCAAACTGAGGTGGTAAAGTATCTGTTGAGATTTTGTACTCAATGTGGCCAGGAGATGCCCTAGAGGTATAGATACTGGAACCTGGCCTAGTGATTGATTATCTAATAAATACCATCTAATAAAAGATATATTTATTTTATCTCTTTCCTGGTTTTCTCATTGAATACTTTCTTTGGAGAAGTGTCAACAAACCGGATGCACCAAATCCACAGCTTGTATATCTACCTGCCTCAGAAGAAGTTCCTAAACACAAAGGGAAAATTACACTCAATATTGGCCAGAAGAGTCGGGGCAATTAAAAAGTCCAGTGAGTTTTTGAATGGTCCAAATATTGTAAACTACTGGCACTATTGAGTATCAATCTATGGAACTTTGTCCCAAATAAAAGTGCAGGATAATAATAAACAAGCGAGCAATCCTCAGATTTTCACACTATCTTCTAATACCCTAAGGTCAAATCTATCTCCAAAAAGAACTTGACTCCCTAGAAGATTGAGTATGCTGTATATCCTCAGCAACAGATATGAATCCTTCATTGTGATTTTTATTCAACTGGTGGTAAACAATCACCACCCAAATTTAATCCATCTTTTTTCTTTACTTTAAAAGTGGACTTGCTCATGGGCTTGATGAAGGTATGAGGATCTCATGTTCAATATTTTTATATATTTACTTCTCTGAATACTGTTTCAGCGGCCTTGGATTGGCAGACAGGGCATATTCTTATTGATGGGTATTCCCCAGTATCAATTTTTATGGATCACATTTTTTGCGCACTTGAGGTCATGATTATCCTAGGCAGATATCACCCAATGTTTAAGAATAATCATAGCACTTCCTCCTGATGATGTTCAGTTAACTCAGCAACTTTCTTTTGATTGACCAGTACATTAATGTTTTTGGCAACATCTGCTGGTAATCCCATCTCTTCTAGCATCCTAAAAAATCATGGAACTCTCTGATTTCAGCCATCAGGATTAAATCCACAAGCATATTACCTTTGTTTTGTCCACCTTCATCAGTTTTTGCTCATATTAGCCAGTAGAACTCATATTTTACTGTGGCTTAAAATTATAATCCTCAGGGCTACCCAAGGCTCTAATCTCATTTTTTCCATGGGCGATGACTTCTCCATAATTTGTTCTGAAATTTCTACCATTATCCCTGTGTTAATCATCATCTGCATTTCTGGAAGAATGTTATACATTGTTTTTGTACTCAAAAGTATCCCAATGATTTTTGTGAATCTGCATTGGCATTTCCCTGATTTTTCTTTCAGCTAACTAGTATTGGATCAAAATTATGCCGTTATTGCAAATAAGGTTTATATATTCTTCTTTATTGGTGGAGCTTCTCTTTTCTGCTGATATACCGTGGGCAGCATTTGCCTTAAGATTGTTGTTATTCTCCTCAAAATTGCATTTGAAACCATATTTTTTCAGGAATTCTGTTCCAATTATGATGTCATAATCGTGATTTTTCAATACTATAGTGGGAGCTGATACAACCAGCAATCTGAACTAAAGAGGCAGTGCACTGTATGCCCCACAGGATGTTGTAGTATCTGGTCCAATGGTTCAATATTACTTTGAGTGTTCCATATCTGGAGAAATTTTTGAGTTTTAAAAGCCTGAAAGGCTCCTAATGCAGGAAACTTTGTGGTATGAAGGCCTGGGTTACTGCCCCCACCGCATTAAGGCTGCGCAAATATAAGCACCACCAAATGTGGGACCAACTATGATTTTGTGTAGCTCGTGCTACCCCAAAACTGACATATGCCCTCCCTGTTTAAGTACTGGGCAGCTCGTCTGCACCAGCTAGGACAGGCGGTATGCCTCTAATCTCCCTTTCAGGAGATAAGACCTGATGACCTCAGGTTAAGGCCCCTGAGGGGGGAGAAGCAGAAGCCCTCCCCTTTGTCACCTGTTTTTAGTGAATTTTTGCTCTCCAGTCCCTTTTTGTCCAGGATTTATCAAAGTCCTTTTAGATCAAATGAAATTTTCTTGCATAATCACTTTCGCCACAATTCTACTCATGATGACCAAACTGGCAGCTAGCCGAGCTTCAGGCCATCTCAGCAAACCGTGGCAATCATTGTATGCAGGTGCACTAAAGCGCAGCCAACCAGGATTGCCCATTCCTTGTCATGTGGTTCGCACCCATGAAACCCCAGCTAGTGGAAAAGCCACTTGACAGGCTTATGACCAACTTGTGCTCCCCACTTCCTGCACGTATTCTCCCTTCAAGGAGTGGTAGACATCCATGATAACAGGTCAGCACAGTCATTACTACCATCCCATAATTCTTTCAGGCCACTACATGAACTGACCAATGCGCCTCTCTAGTTTCTGGTGTTAGCTACTCACCCATGTTTCCATGGGGTTTACATATCTGGAAAAAGTTTCATTGTTTAACCAACTTAGTCAAAATGATATAAATGGGCGCTCTGTTGTCATTATTTGCCCATATTTTTATGATATTGACTATAATATCCACATGTTTACAGTCAGAGTATTGTAATAAGGTGTTTACTGAGTGGATTACAGCATTATTCACCAAATATAGAGTATTATTTAATGGTGTAAATAAATCAGGAAAAGATTCCTTGATCACGCTTCTAAGGAAAGAAACATTCACAGTGTTAAGTTTCATTGTGAGAAAATCTTTGGTGCTTTTGATGGTTATGATCTTTTCTTCTAACTGATATGCATAAGCTGAGTAACCTCTTTTACAATCTTAGGGTCAATTATCTTTGCCTATGCTCTTTTTACTGCTTTTATGTTAAAATATAACAACTGATAGTTCAAATCAAGTGTATCTTAATCTACATATAAATTATATATATTCAAGTCATCCTTGAATATTTCAGGGGGAACAGGATTATTTTCAGTGCTACATTGTTCCAAATCTAATTTAACGGTCTTTTACTGAATCCTGCCCAGTTTCTTTCTCTTTAAGCTGAACCTGATTTTTTTGTTCTTTAGGCTTCTTGCTCCAACATTGAGTGGCAAAATGTCCGTGTTTTCCACATTTGTGGAAGTGTTTTTGAGTTTTATCTGCCCATTTTGGTCCTTCAGTCTTGTTTCCCATTACAACTTTTCTTCTGAAATTCCTTATTGCACTCAGAAAAGATTAATGTATTCTGGCTATCTTTATCAAAAATGGCGTTTAAAGTTTATTAATGCTCTTTGAACGTTGCTCCTAGCATCTTGAGATACTCCACCATCTGTGATGTATAAGTTTGGTTTGCAAGCGCTAAAACCATAGAATGGTGCAAATATTTGCTGGGCCAATTGCGCCGTTTGCATTGCTATCTGTGAATCAAAGTCTGACATAAATTTTGCTCCTGCTGGGATTTATTCTTCCTTAAAATATAATCGGTGAAATTGGCTAATGTTTCATCCTACTTGAATTGGATTCCCATGAACTCCTTTTTGCAGGTACAAATCCACTCAGGGCTACCAAACTTGGCCATAAGTTGCTTCCTTAACATTGTTGTACATCCAATTATCCCCATTGAGATGGTCCACTACCAGTTTTGGCAATTTTTGTCTAAGCAGTTCATAGCTGCTACTTCTTTTTGTTGGTCACCATATCCAAAAATTAGTTTTTCAATAGGCGGAAAACCGCTGGTGCGTTATCCTGGTGAAACATAAGTAATTATAGCTATTTTAAAATTCTTCTGTCACTACCATAGCAGAAGGTACCTGCCTGGTAACCTGACTAATGATGGGGGTACTTTTGGGGTCATCTCCAAAATTTCAGTGAGAGCTCCCAGTATATTTCTCTGTGGCTGTACTTTAACAGCGGAACTTTCATCTAACCTATTATCAGCACCATTTGCCTCCATCTGGGTACAATCAAACTTATAATCTTTTGAGTTCTTGTAAGTGCTTTAGGCTTTGTGCTATATTTTTTGAATCCAGCGAAGGTTTTCTATCTGCTTCACTTTTAATCTTCTAGAACAATAACTCTATAATTACTTCAGTCTCCTTCTGCTTCAAAGAGGTGACTTACCTATAAAGATCATTGTTGGCCTTTGTGAATTGTTCTATCTCTTCTTCAGCTTTAGTCACTTGTCCATCCAAGTAGTTTGATCAGATTGTGATTCTGAGTTCAGCATATTCTTATTATTTGGTTTTTAATTACATCCACAACTTCTCAAAGTTCACTTTTGTACGACATTGCACTGATAATTTCTGATGTAATCAATGGCCTAAAAACTCAACTACCTTGTGGTGAGCACCAAATGTAAACTCTCTTGTGTTTAATGAACAGGTAAAGATGTGCGTTGAATGAATCGTTGATTATTATGTTAATGGGTAGTTATTAATATTATGAGGACTATTATCCTAGTTTAGTTCATTAAAGCTAATAAAAGTATGTCAAGTGATGATGCTCCTTCTTCTGATAATTTGAAGGTGCTTGAAAAAATTCCAGACAAGGAAACCTATCCCTTCACCTCTAGTCCCAAGATATGGTAACTTTAGGGCAACAAGGAGATTGATTCCTTCACTGGAGTGCTTGAGTACTTGAGAACCACTCGGACAAGGGAACCCCTACCTCTTCAACTCAAATACCAAAAGTTGTAAAAGGAAAAATAGATAATAGAAACTATATTATTTAATTATAATCCCATTAACACAATATAAACTTGAATAACTATATAAATGTATTTTAGATTGAACTGTATATTGATGTACTACTATCTAAATGCTTTATTTCATAGTTTTAAGGGATCTGTATAGGGAATTTGTCTCCTGAATCATCTGTCGGCACCTTAATAGGAACAGCATTTATCTCTAATGAACTTAGTTCTTAGTAGTCATCCAAAACAATGATTACTTTATCATCCTAGTCAAATTCCACCGCAAAAAGGTCATGACCCCACCTGGGTTGGATATCTAGATAGTGTGTACCAACTCCTTTACCAAAAACCAGCGGATTATACTTTATAAGCTAGCAACCTGCTTAGGTAATGGGACCTTTTACACCTTAATATCAGGTCGCATTACCTTTTAGCTAACCTGAGATTTGCTGCTAAAATAAGCGTTGTCAACGCTCAGCAACTGCCAATTGATTTTAAACTTGGTGATAAACCCAATCAATTTGTACAAGATAATTTATCTCTTTTAATTACTAAACTAGTAATTGAATTACTTGTAAACATTGTGGGGTTCCCCCTAACAGAACATCATTAGAATAGAAGAATCTAATCTGGCGAAGTAGTAAACATTCCATTAAGAAATAAAACTAACAATAGTTACCATATTAATTAAACTCCTACATCCATTTTGGTTTTTCTGATAATATATTGTTCTAGCGAATAAAACAGATAATACTTATAATCAATTAAGGTAAATGATGTAGGAATCCTAAAATACCAGAACTTTCCTTTACTATGCTTTTAAGATGACGTTCATTCCTAATAAGGTCAATGAATTAGATTAATGACTGTTGATGGAATATAGATATCCCTTTGCCATTCCTCCAAGGCTTTTGTACTATTGTCTTCCACATTATAAGTCATATAGTGAATACTAGATTTCTTCATAGAATAGGTAGGTCGATTTTGGCTCTATTTGTAGTCATTGTAAGCTATATTAGATGCATCAAAAGTGATTTTGCAGCGGCCAAGGTAATTTTTCATTTTTTTATGTTGTTCTCATTATGATGGATGGGTAACATAGCCTATCACATCCCTATAGAGCTCACAGGCGTTGCGGAAATCAATCTGAGCATCAAAACAACTTAGAATTTATAACTCTTTACAATACCTGAGCTTCATAGTAAAAGCAGTCAGAGAGGGCCAAAACTTTTTTATTTGGCTTGAAGGAATGGTAAGGAAGGAGTTTATTCATCCTATCATAAGTTCCACCCTACCAAATTATTGATAATATCATCTTTGGCTTTAGTGTAAGACATGCTAGATTCACAAATCTTTTTAGCGCTAGGTGGTCCCAACCTAAAGGGGGATACACCGATATTTATTCAATCACGCCTGAGCTCCTAAGAGCTTGAGGCGAAGGCAGGGGTAAGCGGTGGTGTCAAGAAAGGGTGGGGAAAAGCTTTGCCAGAGCCAGGTGTCCACTTGAACTGACCTATTGACCCATGGCGACATGGTAAATACTCTCAGAGACATCTCGAAATGAACCTGAAAGTGAGTGATTATATGGGGCAGCGTCCACAGAGTGGATTCAAAAGCGGCACAAAGATATGAATTATGAATAATCCATATCACTACACCAAATGCCAGGACCCTTAATGATTGGGAGCAATTGGGGAGTGAAAGTTTGAACATGAAGTCCTGAACTGGGTGCACTACCCAGGGTTTTGCTCGCAGGAGTTCGTGGACCTTGCTCCAGAAAGGGACTATGAGGGGGCAAGTAAAGAAGCGGTGGAGGTGGGTGTCTGTCAGCTCTGCACATCGTGGGCAACCCTTGTGCTGGAAGGTGGGACCAGTTCGATTCCCTGTCCTGTATGAGCAGTGTAGAACACGCCACAGTGTATTTGACACTTTTTCTGAGAGAACAGGATGGGTAACTTCCTTCCAGAGCGCCTTGATATCACATTCCACAGTGGGGGGTAAAAGTTCCAGGAGACGAGGCCGCATAGGGGGTCTGTCCAGAGGGTGGAGATGGGAGATAACAATCTTCCCATTGTGGACCGGGGTGTTATTCCAGGGGCTGATCCCAGGGCCACTCCTTTTATAAGGGAAGGCGTGGTACACCCATACTCCTGCCCTCTTAAGTGCAAGGAGAGCCTGATTCCAGTAAAAACTTGATGAAGGTTTGAGGCGGCGGCCTGGATGGTTTGTTAGCCACTCTCCCACAGCTGTAGGTAGGATTTGTGAGAGTCCTAGAAAAGCCGCTAAACCCCTGACGTAAGGCTGGAGCCCATTGCAGCATTGGAGCCATATCCCAGCAAATGATGGGCTTAAAAACCCCGTCAGTATTGAAGTGTCATGAGACCTAGTGTCCAAAAGACCTAGGCCCCCCTCACTGCGAACACCTCCAACAGCGAAGTATCACATTCAACCTCATGTAGAAACTGTCCGTAAAGGGGCAGACATGAGCGAGAAATCATAGCTTTGATAGAAGAAAAACATTCGCCATCAGGGCGCGTCCCTGGGGGGGTGATACACTGGCAGCTCCAGCTAGCTACACGAGAGTTTATTGCATTAAGCAAGCGGTCCTCATTATCCTTGATTGCCACCCCTTATGGTGTGGTGAGGACACCTAGATGCCAAAAGGTGTCCCGGGTAGGTTCCAAACCAAAAGGCGGAGGAAAAGATGGGGTACCAACTTGCACTATAACGGTTTTAGAAGTATTAACTTTTGCATTGGACGCCTTGGAGTAGCAATCCAGGGCCTCCATGGCCAGGTCTAGGTCCTTCTTACATCCAACTGCCACTGCTGTGTCATCAGCAAAGGCTATGGTGCGGGTGGTGGGTTTCCCCAGAGCCTGAATACCCACCAGTCGTTCCTGTAGTAGGGCCAAAAGAGGATCCAAAGCTATGTTGAACAAAATTGGGCTCAGTGGATCCCCTTGCCGGAGACCCTGTTCAACCATAACCGCTGCTTTAAAGCCTGTTGGGGACAGTATCTTAGTGTGAAGCTGGGCGTAAAGCGCTGATAGCCATGTCCTAGCTTGTGGTGGGATGTGGAGGCGGGTTATGGAGGCGTCCAGATACTTCCAATTTACTCGATCATATGCTTTTTCTATATCCAGAAGCGCCACAAAACCATGTGTTTGAGATGAGGTAGCTGACAGGGTTTCCAGAAGCTCATTATAATTGTTACAAAGCGATCTCCCTAGGATAAATCCATGTTGAGCTGGGTTGAGGCGTGGTGCTGCCCACTTTGTCATGCGGTTTGCTAGAAGCTTAGTAAATAGTTTGTGGTCCATGTTCAATAGTGATATTGGTCGCCAGTTTGCAAGGTCCTCTCGGCTCGCTTTATTATGTTTAAGGGTCATAATTGATCCTCTTAAGTCAGGAAGTACACCCCCTTCTGCCAAGAGGGTCAAGAAGAGGGGCTGGAGGGCCTTTATAACTTCGACGGAATCCACTAGATACACCTCAAACGGGATACCATCTGGGCCTGGGGCCTTCAGATGTGGGCTGTGGAGTAGAATGTCCATTACTTCTTGCTGTGTAATTGGTGCAAGAAGTTCTTCATCCGCTGAAAAATTAACCATTGGTTCTGGAGCCCCTTCAATGAATTCATGAACATTTGCTGGGCTTACCCAGGAAGCCTTGAAGAGGGCTGAATAGTAACGGTGGATCTCACTGGTGATCTCCTCCTTGTTTGTGGTAACAGTGGTCCCCACTCTCAGGGTTGCAATCTCCTGATCCTTTGAGCGGGCTTTCTGCTTCTGGTAAAAGAAACGGGTAGGCCGTTCCCACTGGGTGTAGTAACGTGACGAGGTGAAGTTTGCTGCACGTTCTTCTTGCTCAGTAAGTTCCTGCTGGTATGTCTCGTGGGCCAATTCCCAAGCCTCCAACCATTGAGAGGAAGGCACTGGTCGGCAATTCCTTTCAAGGTGTCTTATTCTAGCTTCAGCACGTCAGACTTTAGCCTGGGCCGCTGTCATTCGAGCCTTAGCACAATTGTAGGCTACCTTTAGGATCCTTGCTTTTGTATTGGCCCATTTTTCTTGTAAAAGTTTGCAAATGAGGTGAGGCCAGGTGCTCTGGCTCACAAATGGCTGCATTTATCTTCTCTCTTGCAAACTGGTTGTTCAAGAGCCCTGGAGCAATCCTTGGCCAAAATCTTCTTGATGGTCCGAAAATTGTTGTCAGGATCACCATGAGGGATCTGTGATCACTTATAGTGTTATCTTGGGCTATGGGAGAGGAACTTGACCAACCAGCAATGGGCCCACTAGGGCCATATCAATCCGTGAAGCTGATGTGAATCTCCAACCTGTACCTTAGATCCGAGACATACAGCCAAGTCCAGATGCTGAGGGGGAAGGGCATCCATGAAACCACTTGACCTGAGGAAATTTTGAAGCCAAGCTGTACCTCGTCTGTCCTGTGTGGCAGGAGGAAAGGTGTCACGCACCTGACTTAATATTGTGTTGAAATCCCCCATTAGCACTGTATTGCCTGGGAGTTGTAGTAAGCAAGTCCTTCCAAAAGACGGTCCTGCTCTTGACCTGCATTTGGCAGGTATATGCTTGCAACAAAGAAGGAGAACTCAGGGGTTGATAATTTAGCCAATATAAGGCGATCATCAAGGTATTTTGAAAATTGGTGGGTTTTCACCCGGGGGTTGAGGATAATAAGGGCCACATAGTGTGTCCAACAGGAGTTACCTCCAAATTAGTCATTCCATGCTACAAAATCAGAGGGGGGGACATAGGGCTCCTGGATGGCTGCAATATCCATGTGAGTCGACCTGAAGTTGCAGAGGAGGCGGTCTCTCCGCTTGTAATCCTGCAGCCCATTAGAGTTAATGGACTGCAGGGTCAGGGTGCCCCTCTGGGGCCTCATAGCTGTCTTCCTCCGTATCCTGGGGGTTACCAAAGTTTCCATCTGTATCTGTAAGGCTACTCATTTTTAGTCCTTGAGCTTGACTCTTTGCAGCAATCCTTGCTGATCAACGAGGAGGAGGATTATCCTGATTTACAGGGCTGAGGAGCCTGTAAGCCAGCCCAAGATACTTCCCCTGCTTCTTTGCACAGGAGTATCTTGAGGGTGCTCCATAGACTCCTCCATTTATGCATCATCTGATGTATCAGAGTCCATAGTCACCTCCTTCAGTACTGAGAATGATGTCTGAGTTGCAATACCCGTAGATGGTGGGGGTGGCAATGACTTGGTTCCTTCACCCCGACTTGGGGTACTCCATACCTGTTCTACACTTGGGGTATTTTGCATTACTGAATTCGTTTTAGATGCCACCCCTGGGCTGGCTTCCTCTGTGTTAGCTTGATGAGAAGCAGATTTGCGCTTATTTTGGGCTAAAGGAAGGGTCTGGCAATTTAAGAAGGGGTTCCCATAGGGAGAGGGTTTTCCACACTAGGGGAATAAAGTTGTGCTACTGGCCGTGCCTACTCAACTGCTACACGAAGGGCAGAGGGGGTGAGATCCTGTACGGGCACCTAGTGGGTTGGTTGTGGGATTGCCGCTGCTGCTATATGGGAGCATTTCTTACCTGTCGCAGGGACTTGACTACTAGAGGAGAGAGCTTGTTTACAAGCTGTACAACTATTATATAGGTGGCCCAAAGCTTTACACCATGAGCAACGTGGTCGTGCCTGGTCTGGATCAACAATAAAGGTTTTTGAACAGGATCCAATGACTTCAACACGTGGGATAACCTCCATGTTGCGAGACACCATTGGGTTGGGGATAAATGATGCCCTAGCAATATGAGCCCTCTGGGTTGGGGCATAAAAGCTGGTGCGCACAGATCTACTGATAGAACTGACCCAAATTCCATCAATCCTCAATGAAGCGCAAGCTTAAGGGATTCTGGGTCCACTGTAGTTGGAAGATTTGAGAAAGTTACCCATGAAATTTATTCGAAGTTAGATCTAGTTTTCAGCACATGTAGAGAGCCATGCGGAATTTCTATTGTAACTGAGGCTGCATGGTCTGCATCCACTGCAGTTGTAAACCCTACATCAATATAGTGGCTTTCCACCACTACATGAATAGTGGTGTTAACTGGGAAAAGCTCTTGCTATGGCTTCAAAATAACTAAAATAATCTCTTGCATAATACTCAACAGGATTTTTGCCCATAGTAGACTCTAACTGCATGAGCAAGAGTGGACCTAGGGAGTGTACGTTGTGAGCAAGTTTCTGCCCATCTCAACCTCACTTCAGCCACAAAAGCAGCTTCACGAGGGTTAATGGTGGGAGGTGCAGGCACTAATCTTTTCTGCCATGCGCCTGAGGCATCCTTCACTCGCTTATTTTTGTTTACATTTAAATTTAAATATAAATATAATTTAGTGGATTCCCCATGGGGGGAATACCAGACGGAGGCGCTGGCATTCCTCTGGATTTACGTGCTGGCCCCTTCTGGGCATTCCCAGTAGGTACTTGATTTTTTGCAGGTTGGGTAGGCTTACCTGGTTTGGGATTATTCTCTACCAATTGATTGGGTAATTCTGGCTTATCATCAAACCAATCTATTACTCCAGCCTTCATCTGACCATCAGCAGATACTGGTAGGAATTTTTCAGCTGGTTGATTGGCTATTTGGCTAGTCCCATTTAAATTTTGATGTTGATTTTGATTTTGATAAACATTATGGCTAACTAATTCACCACTCAGTGTTGATTCAGTTGAGGCGCGTTGGTTACCTTCCAAAATATTAAAATGATGGCCAACTGATTCACCAATTACAGTATATTCATTTTGGCCGCTTTTCATAAGATTGGAATTGAAAAAATGACAGCCAACTGATTCAACACTTGCTGACGATTCAGTTTGGGCGCCCAGGCTGATTTCCTAAGTGGAGGCAGTTGGCAAAACCATACAAACCCCATGTGCGGTATTGGGAGCTGCAATACTCCCTACTACCATGGGTAAAACCTTAGATGTGCCTCCAGGGTGGGGCGCACTAATTGGGTGACCCTCAGTCAACACAAAGTTGACTGGGTTAGGCTGTACAGTGGTGGTAGCATTTGTGATCCCACCAAGGTTTAATAAAAACTGGTCTGCTTCTGCTTTTGCAGCTGCAGTTTGGGAGCAGGTTGTACGGCTTGATGCACAAGTTGTCAACTGAGGGTTCTTTAATTTGGGGTGAGTTTGAGTGAATTCTGAAGCATCGGAGGTGCGTTCAGTGGACTTTACCACCATTATTTGTTAGATTCATTAGGCTAAATATCTGGGTGATTGCAATATTCGAAAATTGAAATTTAGCGGTGAAAAAAAGGTTTAGATTCACAAATCTTTGTTATTACCAATTCTTGGCTATTTGAGTCCAAAAAATTATTAACATGGTCAGTTTGTCTTGTTCAATTGCATACCACATAATGAATCAAGCATCTGCATGAAAGTTTAGATATTCCCCTTATTATGAAGATTGGGCAGGTTAATAAGGTTCACTTGATGATAAGCATCAAAGTTTTGGGACAGTTAGGGCACTATGAACCTTCAAAGAAATTTGTATTGGCAGCGCTGGATGTTGGAATTATTAGGTTTAGAGGCCACCATGTTGGCGCAAGCAAAAGTTGCTTGGGCCGCGCTAGTACCATGGAATGAGGTTTTCAGGATATTGGTATGGTTAAAACAACCTGACTTGGGTCTTTAGGTAAAATTGGTAGGCAAATTGGGCACAAACGGCGCCTCATCACCTATGGCCTCAGATTCATAATGTCGTGTTGCCAAAAACAGCCAAACGTTTGTCTGAGAGGTGATCCCCTGGCATAACCTTATTTAAATTTATAAGATTCACCAAAACTTTCTATGGCTAACTATGTTGATCAAAGAAATAAATAAGCAATTCTCTGCTGAAAATTCTTGTTCAGCCTAATTGAGTTTCTGATTATTATATAAGAGGTGAGAAGATACTTTTTATTTTTTTGTCCTTGATATTGAACTAAAATATGCAGGGTTTATCTCCCAGTAAAGTTCAGAGATGAAGTATATTTATCTTTTCATTTGGTGATCAAAGACATAAAGGCATCAGTGTTTCCTTAATAATTGTTGGTAACATTATATCTAGCTATCATAAATTTTAAACATAAATTTGCTGGCCTTGGTATTGCCCAATTTATAGTTCAGCTCAATGTGGTCCATAGTTTACAAGTAGTTGTACAGGGCTCCAGTGGTGCCCCCTGTAGTGAGCACCTAGTGCTAAAACTGACTCTTTGTCAAAAATATTTTAACTTTATAGGTCAGATCACATATAATAACATTTAAACTGTATGATAAAATGAATCTGTAAAAAGAGAAATAATCCTTAATTTATTATCATATGATTTCTACTAAACTAGATTAAAAGCACACCATAGTATCATATATTGATTTTAGCTATGAGGCTTGCACTTGGTAAAGTTTTTGTGGTAGGTTTTAAGGTATTTAATAAATTAGAAAAAAACCCTTAAAATAAAATTCTTTTATTATGAATCTACATAATTTATAGGTTTATTGGTGCCAGATACTTGAAACTAAGTACACTTATTGATAATGGGTATTTACATAGATGTTCTGAAATGACAAGGAAGCTAAGTTCAGACAGAGACATCATGAATAGCAAAGGATGATAATAAAAAAACAAAGTTTTTATGCTGATGTGTGTAAGGTAAGGTATAATTAACTCAATTGTAATGGTGTATTTTCAGCAACGCTGCTTTCATTGGTGGAATTCAGGCTTTTCTTTTGCTCGCTGGTGCGTTTTTACAACTGTATCACATCAGATATTTGCAGGAGAAGTTGGTTCTTTATTGCAGGATGATATTTAGAATGGATTGGCATTACTTTAAATTTTTATTCGAGGTGGGCCGACCTGGGGATGATACCACACCAATTAGGGAAGTGAAGAAAATGAGAAAGGAGGATAAAACCCAGAAAACCTCCATGCGCGGCATATGATAGGCCAGGAACTCCATGGACCGCCTTTGCTATTCACTATCTCAGTTTGGGGCATTGGCGCGCAAAACCAACACAGTCAAAATTGTCCCCTACCCAAAGTCCATTACTGGGATCGAACTCAGGAGGCAGTGGTAGAGGGTCCATACTCTACCACTGGGGTATCCTCCCATGTATTGGCATTACTTGTAATTAAACTAATACTTCAATTGGAATAAATTATTGACTTTATAAGTTTTAATTAGTAATCACTGTGGGGTCAATAAGCAAACCCTCTTAAAATATTGATGCTTATTATTTAAACTTATTGAGGCTTGAAGTGAGTTGGGGCACAAATTTCAGATTAGGCTAGGAATAGCCATATTAGGAAATATCAAGTTTCAGGCTATTAAGGCTCTTGGGACTCACCTCGCTTTGATGGAATGACCAATGGAGGGTCAATAGCAGGTAGGATAAATCCGTGAGGCAAAGAATTTAACATACTCCACCCAATCATTGGGTGAGAAAATATTTGCATCTGTTGAAACCCCCTACAATGCTATAAAAGGGGTGGTCTCAGGGTAGGTGTTTGGACTAAGTTAGCTAGGGATGGAGAGGACCCTCAGAACAACTCCCCCAGATTTTTTCCGCAGGTTTAGCGTAAACTAGCTACTAGCCATAGGGCAATTCAGCTGAGGATTAGGGGCAATATTATTACCCCAATTTGCGGGGTTCCACCAAGAATTGACTAGGGTTTTTTGCCAACGTTATTTGTGTTGAACCCAAATCACTATTAGTACAATATCAGACTTGTAATTGTCTGACATCACCCCCTTCAAGAGTGTTAGGTGGAAAGTAAGGCCGCAAGGACTGACCATGAATCCGGTTCGCAGTAACTCCTGTAGCAAGTGATTTTCTGGATACTCCTCCCCTCACTTGTAAGTGACTACAAAAGGTCTTTTCCAAATAGACCCAAGATTTTCCCTTCTAGGAGTGATATGATTATGATAATACAGCACCAAGTCGGGTACTTGGAAGGTTATTAGAGGGGGCCAGAGCTCATTAGCGGCTTGACCCTCTTTTGTGACAGTTTTGGTCAAATCAGACATAGCCTCTAATTGTAACTGGATGATGTGCTGGGACACCTTATTCATAGCTTGCTCAGGGTCAGACCTATCAGAGAAAATATCTTTGGCTAATAATGCTGTCACTCCAGGTTCCCATCCATTCAATACAAAGAAAGGAGATTTTTAGGGTTCTGTGGTAACTGATACGGTAGGCCATGAGGGCACTTGGTAACTACAAATCCCAGTGAAGGGGGTCAGAAGGGGCATATTTCATAATATAGAAACCAGGGTCTCATTTTCTCTCTCCAAAGTACATTGAGCAAGGGGTTATAGGGGTCCAAAAAGAGCTGTTGTGTGCCCATGGAAGTAGCGAGGAGCTTCACCACTCTGGAGGTGAAGTTTTTCTCATTATCACAGAGAAGAACCTGGGGGCAACCATGTTGAGCAAAAAACTCTGATGGAGGAAAGTGGCCGTGGCCTTTGCCATTCGAGCAAGGAGAGCCACAGCCTTAACCTGCTTGGTGAAATGATCAATTCTGACCAAGATATATCAATTTCACCCAGTAGTCTGGGGTGAGGTCCATTCACGTCTAAACTTATGGTGTGGAATGGTTGTTGAGGCGTAGTGGTTTGGTATTGATACCGGGTCTTGAAACTGTATTGCTTTTTGCAGGTCAGACAAGCGTCCAGTACTTCAGTTATGGTCTCCATGATGCCCTTACAGTAATATCGCTATTTAACCCACTCATATGTCTTCTGTATCCCACTATTCTCTAAAATATAATGGGACTCCAAGATGACAGGTACTTGCTCTGATGGCCAGAGATAGGTGAAACAGTTTACCCCTACATTCTTGTATAGCTTCCCACTTTCCACCTTGGTATTGCGAGAGTTCCAAGCTATCATCTTTTTTACAGGTTCATCCTCATCCCTTCAAGCATTAGGAGTCATCAGGAGGTCATGTAATCTCTTCGCTTCACTATTGTCTAAGTGAAGGACAAGCAGCCACATTAACCCATCAACATTATATGGCGAGTTCCCGCCCAGTGCTCAATGGTTAAGTCATAGTGCTGGAGCTTCAAAGCCCAGCGTGCCAACCGTCCTATGGAGTCCTTTATATTCTGCAACCGCTATAAGGATGCGTGGGGGTTGGTAACCACTTTTAAGGAAGTCACATATAAGAAGGGGCGGTAGTGCTTCACAGAGAGCAGGACAGCAAGGCATTCCTTCTCAATGACGCTGAAGTTGCTTTCAGCTTTTAAGAGCATCTTGTTGTAATTGGAAACAGGGTGATCGACCCCATGTTTGTCCAGCTGAGCCAAGATAGCTCTAACGGCGTAATCAGAGGCATCTGTGAAAATCATAAAGGGCTTGTCATAGTCAGGGTGGCGGAGGATTGGCCATTGTTGCATTAGCTCCTTCATGGTCTCAAATGCGGCCTTTTGTTTAGTACCCCAATGGAAGGGAATGTTCTTATCCAAGAGGCGGATGAGGGTCTCACTGAGCTGGGTGATCTTGGAGATGAGTTGATGGTAATACCCCATTATGCCAAAGAATACCTGTATGTCACAGAGGGTTTTTTAGCGCCGCATCTTGAATATAGCTGCGACCTTATCTTGTAAAGGTCAAATCCCATCTTGAGAGATGATGTGTCCAAGAAATTACAGTTCTTCTGGAAGAACGTGCATTTGATGGCTTCAATTTGATGTAACACATGGGTTTATGCCAGTATGACACAAATAATTTGGGTAGGAACACCCAAGGCATTGACTAAAGTAGGGATATCAACCCAGACATCCACCTTTGGATTTGTGCGTTTCATCCAATACTATCAACAAACCCACAGAAAATAGTTGCAAAAATACTGGTGCCAAGTAACAAACCCTGGACCAGTGTGAGAGTGTGGAGTGAGGCAATTGCCTGACTAAAAGAACTCTCCAATTCCATAAGTAGGTGTATTACATAAACATATGTTTTGAATGATCGGATTTTATAATATGGAATACCTTTATTCTTAATTGTAAATTTTTGAATATGAACTAAGGAAAACCTCAGTTTGATTTCACTTATTAATGCACTTTTACTTACCATAAATTTAGTTTGCCAACCAATATCTGGTTCACTAATTCTTTTAGCTTCTGAGGTCCTGGGCGATGAAGTAAAATTATAGTGGGCAGAATCATTGGTTTCAGATGGAATTTCATCTCATAATCTTGAAATGAGAATCCAGAAACTCGATCCTGTTTAGAACGATGTTTCCCCATATTAAAATTACTTGGATCAACCTTAAGTCCAAAAACTATGGCAATATGTCGGTTGGGGAGTGTCTCAACCATTACATTTATTGTTAGAAGCCCAAATGCGTTGGAAACTTCTTTTAAGTGGCAAGATGCTCATTAAAGGTCTTGGAAAACACCTTGATATCATCAAGATATACAATGATGCAGCTTAATTTAAGGTCCTGAAAGATATGATCCTTTGCTTTCTAGAAAGTTGCAGGCGCTTTGCACAACCCTTGTGGTAGTTGGAGATTGGAAAAGACCCTTACTACAAATAAAAGCGCATTTCTCCTAATCTTGGGGAGAAGGGTTCATTTGCCAAATAACAGCTATCTAAATCCATGGCAGAAAAGTAGTTAGAGATGGAGTGTTGGGCTAGGGCGCCGTCAATGCAAGGGATGGGATAGCTATCCTTCTTTGTGAGGTTGTTCAATTTTCGGTAGTCCATAACTACCTGATGACCTCCATTTTTCTTCTTTATCAGTAGAAGAGGGGACGACCAAGGGCTTTGAGAAGGCACCAGAAGCCCCACATCCAGCAATTGTTTCAACTCCGTCCTCATTTGGAGCTCCTCAACCTTAGATTTCTGATAAATCTTGGATCAAATAGGGCGTGCGTCATCAACATCAATGGTGTGGCTCCAGTCCTTCATATATTCATAGTCAGTATCAGATTTTGAGAAGATATTATTATAGGACTTCAGGAGAGGGTGAACTTTTTTGAGCTCTTCAGGGGTTAGATCCTCAGAAATTTGAACGTGGGGCAAAGCATATATTACTTGATCGGTAGAAAGTCCCAGATCAAACAGAGACCCAATATAATGGACTTATTGAATGTCCTCAATTGGAATCAGCAAGGCTTTTCCAATCTCCTGATGCTTCTTTATGACCATACCCTTGTTAGTAAGATTCCCTAACAGAAGAGTAATGGGTTGCTGGTAGGCAGAGTATAGTATACCCAGCAACACCCAAGGTTCCAAAGGACTTATTACATCAATACTTGTTAAGTGCAGTAGGCAGTTGCGGGGTATTTGCATAGTAATCTTGATGTCTATCACCTTTTGTTCACCCACTTTGACTACTACCCCCTCTGACGCATACAATGAAAGGCCCTCTGCAGCATCCACGGAGTCAGTAAGCTTTTATGTGTTTCATCCTGACGTTGTATAAAGGAGAGAGAGGGCGGAAGAGAGTACATAACTAAGCATGAGTATTCTTTCTTCTTAGGATCATCATTTGTAAAGATAAGAAGAACTTTGAAATTTATAAAGGAGAGAAATCCCTGTTTCATGTTAATAATTTCGTCATACTCAATCATGAAATTGAGTGCCAATAATCAGGTTGTATGTTTATATTCCAATGCCACAGCGGGGGCAGACAGGAGGAGCTTGCCAATATGTTTGTGTAGAGAAGAGTAGGCTCCAATAGCTCACGTGTTGTTGGGCCCTGAAGTTCCAACCTCTTGAACTGTCCAGGTCAGAAGCCAACTTAATTTTATTGATGAACTTTAAAGACCACGTTTACTGGAGCACCCATATCAAGGATAACTAAAACTTGCACTATATTGATGACAACCTCTACCTTGGTTATAATGCTACCAAGAGTAGAGGGGAGAGAGAAAACCTACTTCAAACAGAGTGAGGAGGCGAGGCATTGAGCGATTGCAGGGTATTTATCTTTGATAGATTGAATGGTATAAACCTGCTGGGTGTATTTAATCACTATATCGATAAGATGGTCAGCAGCACTGGCAGTATCAATCACAGTGAACACCTCATCAACTGTTGGAGATAGGTTCGTCATGTTATCATAGCCATATCTATTCTTTTGGGCCTCAACATATCTGGCATCTGCACTTCCATTGGGGCTCCCAAGGCATAATATCCTACATCTTCACCACCCCCTTCAGACTTGTCATCAGAGGGGTTGTCAATTCACCCCAAAGAGTTGCTAAGAGGGGCCTGAGAAACTGTCTTGTTCTTCTCATAGGGGAGGGCCTTTTGGCGCTCATCTACCCTTTTGGCTTTTGGAGGGTGCATCATAGCTGCACCAACTTTTGTGGCCACTTGAAGAGAAGAATTCTTTTAACGCATAGTTATAGGTGAGGCCGTGGCGGTTATATAGAATGGCTCTGAGTGATGTGAGAGAGGAGACTCAGGGATGGACGCTTTAAGTGAGAGCGTTGGGTGTGATAAGAACTCAACTGCTTTCATAGGGCTTACTTGAGGTGCATCTGAGGGGAGAGAGCCCAACCTCATCGCCCCTGGTGCACTCTGGCCAACCTCTAATGGAGGATGGCAGTCTATTTTGGGACAGCTCATGGGAACTAACTTTGGAAGGGTATTCTGCACCGGAGGGGTCAGTATGACTTCCTGGGTAGGCAACTTCATGGAGATAAGCAACCTCTAATAATTCCTTTTTTATATCCTGAACATTCCGTAGGGAACGCTTCACTGAGACAATATATTGGGCTAAGGAAGGGTAAGAGGCTAATCAAGCCAGAATGGCAGCAATTGCATCGTCCAAAAGTAGCATATTAGCAAGCAGGAGAGGCTGGGCCGCACTGTAAAGTTGGTCAATGAAGGTGGCAACTGATTCCCCCTCAAGTAGATTTATTTACATAAACGCCTGTTTTTTCCTATGCAAGCTATTTGTGGATCCAAATCCCTCAATGAGCGCGTTTTTTCCTCTTTTAAGTTTTAAGGTTGATCATATAAGGTACCATCACCTCTTGGGTGGAGTGGCTGAGGCATATGAGGATATGCTTTAGTTTTTGTGAATTGGTTATCCCATCCATAATAGCCTCATATACAAAGAAGAAAGAAGCTATGCCACCCTCACCTGGGGTAAATTTGTCATTGATTGGAGGTTTAAAGATAATAGGGGCAGCATCATGAGAGGCTTGGAAAACGCGCTGTTCAAGTGTTTTAAGCCAAGACATTGCGCTGGCTAACTGCTGGGCTAAAACATCTAGTCAGGGTTTGGAAGCCGTGGGGAGGTTGTAAGGATTATTCATCCCAACACACTCCATTTTTATTAGTGCTTTTGTGGTGTATTATTCTCTTTAGTGAGCTTTACTTGTTGAAATTCAGGTTTTTCTTTTGCTCGTTGGTGCGTTTTCACATCTGAATTACAACAAATATTTGCAGGAGAAGTTGGTTCTCTGCTGCGGGATAAATATTTAAGGGGTTTATGGCATCATTTGTAATCAAAACTAACATTTCAATTAAAATAAATGATTGCTTTTATAAATTTATTAGTAATCACTGTGGGGTTAAGAAGCGAATCCACTTAAGATGTTGATGCTTAACACTTTAACTTATTAACTTTTCTTTCTCGTTACAATCACTAATTGCAACTGACTTGATTCAAGACTAGGTAAGTTTGATAATCAATACAAGGAGATGAGTGTGCACCCAACGTCATGTAAAGATTGTTCAAGTGTAGTAAAGGTCACAGGGTCAGTATTTGCACCGTCCAAAGTTTGAAAACGCCCCAGTGACACCAGTGGCTTAGATAAAAACAAAAAATTAGCAGTGAGTATCTTGCCGGAGATTTTGGCCTGGCAAGCAAAATGCAACCAGTACATCAAAACTCCTTATTTCCAGCCCCTGTCGTCATTAGAGAATGGATTTTGAGTTTTCTCTGGATATTAATTTAACGGCACTTTGGGAAAAGTTCTGTGGTGTTGTGCACTAACACTTCCTAATTGCTGTATATGTAGCACCGCATTCTATGACCTGTGGATGGTTGAACTTCAGGTTTGAAACCGTGCAAGCAGTGAACGCTGCTGCACAGGTGCACGTGGTGGTCAATCTTATAGAAGGTCAATGGGTGGTCAAAACAAAGTGCACGCGTTAGACCAAATCCAACCAAATTTTTGTTTCTTTTGACTTCCTCCCCACAACAGTGAAGCGTGAAGTCCTGGAGCACCACCACTCAGTTGGGCTTAGATATTATAGGAAACTTCACTCCTTTGAAATGTAGCGCATTATGCTTATGCCGGAGCTTAGCACAGGCAAAGCAATAGCAGTGATTACCCTATCCACGGTCATTGTGGAAGACTTAACCTAAATTTTCCACACTGCAGTTGTAAATATTGATGGGCAGAAATCCCGCCCATTCCATGTTACAGTGGATAGCGCACCCCCCTATATGCACCTTTTGTTGTGATTTTGGCCATAAAGCACATCTTGCCCGTCCAGAGAGAGCATAACTCAAAATAAAATCCTATTTGATGCAATGGGAAGCGCTCACTCTAATTACAAACCAGCTATTGGCACTAATTGCACCTTCCCATGGGGTGCGCAGGGGTTTACATTCAGGTAAAACCTGTGTCCCTACAAGAGCGCAAAAAGCCAAACAGGCCTGTAGAGCAGCGGCTAAGGCAGAGGCCTTGGCAGCATCTGTGATCCCATCTACCCAGACCCAAGCTGACATTGAGTCATTCATGGATGAAGCAGCTTGTAAATCTGTTCACCAATCAGATTGGCCAACCAACCTGCAGAACAGGTGTTTGGGTCAGATTTTCCCATGCAAAGTTACTACGTACTGATTGAAACTGATTCCTCTGACCCAATCCCCCTTGAGATTTTGGTGACATCCAATGGTGCACTGAAGGAGCACTACAAAGTGAAAAGTCAACCTAAACCAAAGAATACCAAACCTGAAATGAAACCCACAGCGAAGGTGACCCTTAAGGACAATTACAATCTACTGGTGACCCATGCACAAAACAAGACTGCTGAGAAATTTTTGAAAGCAGCACAGGGAGGGCAAGGGGGCCCTTCCCCTCGCACTTAAGTGTGATGGGTGCCTCCTTCATGATAGGGACGCTGAACATTGCTGGACTCAATGCCTCACCATTCCAGGCTAGAAAACTAAGTTTTCTAAAAAACAATTTACTGGTGGAATCCTGGCAGTCCAGGAATCCCACTGTTCATAAGGTGCTGAAGACACATGGGCAACCATGCTCCTCCCGTCCCTTTCCTTTTGGTCGCTGCACTGTGGAGTGCTTATATGTGCGACCCATAGCTTTAAATTTATATCTAAAACCTTGTATCTTGATGGTCATATGCTGGTCATGTCCTTTTCATGGGATAATGAAGTGCACGGTATTGTTAATGTTTATGCCCTAACCTGTGTGCAGGCTTGCCAGGAGTTCCTCTATTCTGTATCTTCCCTCCCACTTCCACCTAATCTCTTTGTGGTGGGCGACCTGAACTGCTGGGCCAACCTGGCCACCAACCGCTGGCCTTCAACGCCTACCCCCCCCCCCGCAGGGGCATGTTGAACTCTGCATTTTAAAAGCCACCTTGGGGCTTTTTGATGCCCTCCTCAAGCATGCATTATTGTTACCCAACATGTCCCGTCCCCATGTGCACAACGGTCAGCTGAGGTCTATGTCCCGCATTGACCTTATTCTGGCCCCGTTGACCTTTCACCCTCATATTGAGCACTTTACAATAACAAAAATCAATTCTACTGACCACAGGATGGTATCACTTTACTTCACTTTATCATACCCAGTGCACAGGTGTTAAAGTGTTATAAACTTTGCCCAGCAGAGATCATGTCACCATGTTTTCAGCGTTGGTGAAAACCAAAACTTTGGCACCAGAGTTCGCCAAATTATTCTGTGCAGGCCCACTATCTACCTGGTCAGCCTTCAAAGAGAACACCATCCTTCAGGCATGCCACCTCTCATTGCGTCACTCTCAGGATGCCTCAGTGTTCATCAAGTGCACGCTATTAGAACTGGACCACCTGGAGTCCAATGTCCCCACTGCAGGGTACAGCCTGGCATGGAGTTGCAAGTGGGCAGAAGTGTCCGCTCATCTTACTGAACTGGTAAGACTACCCAAACATCGCATTTGTGTTCAGTATAAGGCAAAAATATGACAGCAGGTGACATGTGCTCCGCCTACTTTTTCCGCAAATTCTTTGCACCACAACAGAATTTTGCCTGCACACAGGTGAGGTGTCTGGACGACTCTGTCACAGACACTCCAGCCAATGTAGCAGTTTAAGTTCAATTCTATTACTCTAAGTTGTATGAGTCCAAATCTGTTGAACCTGCCAAAATTGATAATTTTCTTGATGGTGCACATATCTGCACCATTTCCCAATACCCAGAGTTAATGAATTTAATTACTAATGATGAACTCTGGTATGCCATTTATGGTTCACAACACAGCGAGTGACCAGGTCCAGATAAGATTCTTTATGAGTTCTACAAAAAATATTATAAGTATTTCTCCTCACTAATGCTTGCCTCAATGAACAAATGTCTTTTGGAAAAGCGCCTCCTTCCTGGGGGCCAGGAGGCCTACATGATAACGCTGTATAAGAAAGGAGATAGGCTGGACTTGGAAAACTGGTGCCCTATCTCACTTACAATACAGGGACTAAGTATACACCAAAACCATGGCCAACAGCCTAGGGGTAGTTGCTTCTGAAGTAATCTCCTCTGAGCAATTTGGTTTCATCCCCAAGCGGTCAATATGGGACAACATTCACACTGTAGCCAATGTCTTGCAATCATTACTACTGGGGCGCTTGTGTTCTTAGACCAACAAAAAGCTTATGATAGGGTAAACTGGAATTACCTCAAAGCCTGCCTCCACAAATTCCACCTCCCCACCGGTTCATAAATTGGGTGATGCTGCTCACGGAGTCTGCCACAATGGCTGTGCATGGCCTTGGTTTCCTCACTGAAGTGGTTCATCTGCAAAGGAGTCTCCGCCAAGGGGACCCTTTAAGCTCACTCTTATATAACTTCAGCCTTGACCCATTGTTACGCAATGTGAATGCTCGCCTTACTGGTGTCCATGTGCAAGGCCAAGCACCTGTTAGGATGCTGGCATTTGCTGATGACTGTGTGGATGGGGTGTCTGACAACCATAATGCATGAGCATTGGAGGAAACTATCCAGATTACTCCAGGGTCAGTAACGCCGCCCTTAATGCATCCAAAACTGAAATCATTCTTCTCAGCTGGTACCAAGCCTTCTGGTCACCAGCGCCCCATAGTCAGCCTGCTCCGGTAGCTAGCTCTCTGGTCTGCTTGCTCCAGCCACCCCATACTGCCCCATTTATACTCCCTTTCATGCTAAGACCCACTGCTGGTCCAATGCACCATTTGGGAGTGTAGCTGGAGATGGCATGGTTCACCTTGTCATTAATGGAGCACCACATCTTAGACAGTGTCACAAAGCGCATCACCTCCCTTAGAGCCCACCAGACTACCCTCACAGGCCTGGTTGTGCTCGCCAACTTCATGCTCCTGTAAAAAGCTAGTTTTTGGCACATTCCATCGCCTTTTCCCTCTCTTTCTTCACCTCTTTATACGCCCTCCTACAAAGTTGGCTTTGGTTAGGTCGCCCTCCATCAGTGCGCCTGGATGTCATGTTTGGCCCTCGCCATTGTGGTGGTATGAGCCTGCTCAACTTCGAAGCCCATGCCGCCAAAATACTTGGCACCTGGATCGCTGCAGTCGCCAGCCCCACACTCCTAGCCCAACACTGGTCACGCACAGCCTGCTCTATTTTTTCCCATGCCCTTTGCCTCTGCAATCCTTACAACCCCCAAACTACTTAGCTATATGGCCTCTCATCCCTCTGCTGTAGGCCTGCATGGGACGCCGCCCAACTTCAAACATATTATCCTCTCCATGTGGAGCTCTAAGTGGAGAATCAGCATCAGTGGACACACCGCCTAGAGGGGTCGCTCTACTCCCCGTTTCAAACAAGAAGTTTATGGGAAAATCGTTTTGAACAACCTGGTACCCCAATATCCCCCAAATTGCCCGTGTGGACTACCTGGACAAGCTTGACATCCAGAAGGACATTTGGCGGTACACACACCATCCTCTACTACAACCTCAGATTCAAGCTCATGTGTGGAGTTTTCTAAGAAAGGTGTACCAGACTGATGAGCGGTCCAATGCCTATCAAACTTCATGCATTGTGTGAAGTCAATACAGATCATTAGTCCCTTGCTTGGAAGAAAGCCGCCATCACAGGAGATCTGACAGGATGTTATGCGCCTCTTTTTCCAGAAGCGTGAACAGGCTTTTAGCCTGTCTAATAACATCTTCACCTTTTCCATGGTCTCCCCTATCCACACTTTGCTCTGCACCTTAATTGTTACAATAGAGCTATAGAAAATTCACACTATTGTCCTTGACACACTGTCCAGCAATACCCCACCCTCTGTGAAGTTGTTTATCACTTCCACTCACACCTAATGGATCACTTTCAAGCTTTGTTGTTTGGCTACCTGCTATCCCATCAACGCCTGGTGGTTTAATCCTGGTTCTCCATCTGTTCCTCTCATCGGATCCTTTTCTTCATTCATGTTCAGTTTTTGCCCAGGCCTTTTCTGTCGCTCTCCCTCTTCTTTCCATAGGCAGTCCTGCTGGCAACAGGAGTGTCAGGTGAACAGCAAGTAATAATTGGACTGGCCTGCCAGCCAGAGTGCCAGAGCACTTGAACGGCAAACCAGAATGCCTGAGGCACTGCTGTTGGTATGATGAATATGGAACTGGAAAGGAGTTCCACCAATATCTGCCAGTGAGCCAGTATTTCATATAGGCACAAGATAGAGTACCAGATGCTTATGACCATTAACCCCAAGGGGTGCAAGAACATCAGCGTATAAGGCAGCTTAATTTTCAACATATATAAAAAAACTAATTTTTTGGGAAAGGTTTTTTTTTAATTGAAAATTTAAGGAAGAAAAGTTGACCAACAATTTTCTCAGTGCAGTGCAAATGATTAAATAGCAGTTGATTTGGGGGAAAACAAGCTGGGATTAGGTCCCACAAATTTGACCTAACTGGCGAATTATTTGGGAATGGGCAGGTTAGTTCCCTGGGAACTGACATCAAAAAATTTGGCGGCGGGCTGAGTCGCTGTCAGTTCAACCTCAAACATCTGAACCAAGGCTTGGCTACATTTCCGATGGTTGGCATGATGGCGTTTAGCCCAACGAGCAGTGGGAATCCCTCAAGGCCACCCCATATAGGGGTGGGCCCATTTGGTTGGGAACGGGTTTGAGACGCCCAACCCGCCCATGCTCAGTCACTGGACCATTTGTTTGGTCCGTGGCCTGGCGTCAGGCGCAACACCTGATTTGTCAGTAGGAAGCTTCAAAACCTTGTCGATGGTGTCCAGTGCTATTACCTGCCCATCAGGGGTGATGCCTGATGGATTTGGGAGGAGGAGATTTTTCCAATTGTCATGTTAACTGAATCACAACCATCAGGCATTCTGGCTGATAAATCAGTCTTAATACCTTTTTGACCGTTTAAAATCTGAGCATCAGGCTGATTGCCTCTCAAATTGGTTATGATCAATTTCATTTCAGCGATCTCAGTGCAGATTTCTCTGATTTCCTGTAACAGTTCTACTGAGGAGAGTGTGGGTACCAGGAGTGGTATCTGAAGTGGGAGAGCTGTTACCCAGCGCTTGTCTACCATGTGAATGAGATCGCCCTGAGTAACAAGGGGTACAGCCATCCTCTTTGGTGACTTCTTGCTTGGAAATGGGAAAATGGCCTGATTGACACCCAGAGAATGTTCCCTGAGACTTACAAGGAGGTAGCTTCAGCTCCTCTGGGGTGCCCCTAATTTTCTTGGTTTTTGTAGTTGGTGTTTATTGGAAGTGTCCTTCCCATGGTAAGCCTTTCCCAAATAAAATTTGAGTATTTAAACTTTTTGAAGCTTGAGGTGAGTTAGGGGCACAAATTTTGGATTAAGCTAGGAATGGCTATATCAGTGAATAATAGGTTTCAGCTTATCAGGGCTCTTGAGACTCACCTTGCTTCAATGGAACAACCAATGGAGTGTATATAGCAGGTAGTATAAATCCATGAGGCAAGGATTTATTATATTTCACCCAATCATTGGGTGAGAAAATATTTGCATCTAATGAAACCCCCTACAATTCTATAAAAGGGGGTAATTGCAGGTAGGTGTTTGGACTAAGTTAGCAAGAGGATGGAGAGGACCCTTGGAACAACTTTCTCAATTTTGCTGCAAGTTTGGTGTAACCTGTCTACTATCCATAGGGCGATTTGGATAAGGATTGGTGGCAATAGTATTATCCCAATCACTATTAGTACAATATTGGACTTGTAATTATCTGACATTCATGACACATTTTATAATTATTGGCATAAATGGAGAAACAAGGAGGAAGTAAATAAGGCCAAAGAGACTAAGTTGCTGCCTTCCATGATCTTAGACATGCCTTGTACTACCGCTGGCTAAGGGCCAAGCTGGCCCAGGTTAATAAAAAGAAGTTGTATGATGAGGTTTGAAGAATTACATACTGGCGTTGAATATCACCAGATATAATTTAGATAATATGGTTCATTACATCTAATTCACATATGATAATTTGAGTCATTCTCAAATTATGATCTTGATAAATAATTAGATAATCAACTAGTATCCAATTCCTAAGTTTGGACATGCTAAAGTAATGGAGAAATCATCATTAGTAGTGTCTTGTTATTGGATAAATTTGGTTTAGCATCATGACAAAAAAACATTCCTGTCTTACAAATCATCCTTATAGTTGATGTGAAAATTGGTGCAGCGACGTTGTATTTCCAGAGCACAGGTATATACACCTAATAATCGCAAGAAACTGTTTGAAGACAGCAACCTTGAACCAAAACCAACCAAAAAGGTATATTTTGGAATAGGGCTTTTATTAAATAGCAAAAGTAAGCACTCTGTATTATCAGAGAATGCCAGTGGCTCACAGACCCTTATAAGTTATTTTTATATAGTAGGCATTTTCAGCTTACTCTTATAAAAATATCCCCTTGCCCTGAAACTCATCCTTGGATATGACCAGTATACCAGAAATCTTATTGGTTCCTCTATAGGTACCAAACAGCACCCCAAAATTGTAGGTTAAAATGAGCTATCTGAATATAGCCAAATAATTGGAAACTAGAACTCCTAGTAGTTTATTAAAAAGAGATAATCTGATGACTTATTAAATTACTGGTGGATAGCCCTGGTAATTACTAATAACCCTATTACAAATGTTTTATGTTAGCATAGGGAGGTGATATGAGGTAATCCAAGGAACTGAAAATAATTGATAATAGTATCAAGGCCACAGCATTGGAAGCTGATAGGTATAAGGGGTGAGGATTATGTTGGCGGGGTATTAGGGATCCGCTGAGTTGAGGTTAATACTTTAGGCTATTACTTATAAAGTCTAAGGCCACAGGGCATATTCTATACTAGTTGCTTGAACCCACTATCTACTTATTAGTTTCATTATAAAAGTAAAAGGCATAAAATTAGGATATCCAGATGGTTGGTCAGACCTAATCCCAACAATTATGTCTATCCAACCAATCTTCTATTTATTATCTCTTCTTTTATTAAATAAAAACTATTACTATAATTATCTATCAGATAATATCTGTTTTCCAATCTAGCTAATTTACTCCTCAAGGAGGTATCCCATTTATATGGCTCTTTTATATTTTCAAAATATAATTCTGATCTATATACCCCATTAATGGAGTCTGGGACATTGTTAATCAAACTCTCAAGGCCTAGAAAGAGACTCCCAACTTGAACTAAACTCTGTCATGGAGTCTAGACAAGCTATCATAGTTTTTGGTTACCTGGCATCAGCGACCAATTGTTCTTTTTGGATCTCAAAGTGTTGAAACCATTTGAGGCATCTTCCTAAATATGTTCAAAAAGTAAACAAGTTGTGTTGACCTTGGGACAAATATACCATGCTGAGTTTATTTAGTCTGTGCTGATTTTGAACCTGTTTCAATCAAAACCCAACCCAGAGTGGAGCAGGAATCACCCCACTATGCTACAACTCCTCTTTTCTTTAATATGTTTATTAGTCATTTCCTTGGTGATTGAGGTTTGATCCTCCCTCACCTCTTTGGAATTAGGAGAGTTATATACACTCTCCTTGCAGCTGTAACAAGGAGTAATTTTATAAAATAAGTGATTTTTTTGTCCAAAGCTGTGAGGACAGGGTAAATAAAAGTGTATTCATGGTTCAGGATTTAGTGCTGATGGGCTGGTAAGGAATCAATTGTAACTTTTAATAGTTCCTATAATTGACAATGGTGCCCAATTTTTAGTTTATCTATGTCAGATCAAGGCGTGGCAGATTAACGTTGGCGGAAAGGCAAAGTTAATCAAATCCTCAATCCAAAATTTAGTTAACCATATTAATTAATTAGTTAAAGTATTTAGGTGTTTGATCAGATAAAATGCAACAATCATGCTATATCTGATAATCTTACCTTAAATTTTTATAATAAATAAATCACATCAGGGGTAACTGTAATTAGATAATAAGCTTTTGTTTGTGCTTATATGTTGAGATTAAATTCTAAAGTTAAAAACTAACCTACACTTCTTTAGAATTAGACCATATAGCTAATAGACATATAATATAATATACTTTAAGTATAATGTTTGATTATAAGATTATACTAGCCAAGCTTACTAATGATTAATATAATCAACAAAAATATTATATATGTGTTAGAGTTAATTAAAAATTATTGTATCTCTATGCTCATAGGTAATTTTGTGATTATCTTTAAATTTCCTTTACATCTCTTCCAGCTTGATAATAAGCTATTTACTTGTAAAAGTAAAACTGCTACTATAAAATATAGTATAGATTTAGAATTGATAAAGCTTGACGACGCACTGAAATCTGTACTTGGATAAAAGTGTTAACTTAAATCCGATACCTTCTTGTACGATAATAAAATAGCAAAATATAGTACATGGGATCTTAGAAACTTATATGGCTAAAAGATTGATTTTTCTGATGTTAAAAGGAAACTTTAATCATCAAAGGTATAGATACCATCAGTATATCCGTTTGGAGTAACTAGAGCGATCTTGAAAGTATTGTACCATGTCTGTGATATAATTCTAAACATGTATCTTTTTCTGATAGTTGTGATCCCGCGGACCACTAGATGTATCGGAGAAAAGTACAATTTCGTGTATCCAAAAGTATTCGATAAAGTGATATTAAGTTTGGATTGGAAACGTCGTTTAGCTTGGAATTCTGTAGGAAGCTCAGGGTTTGTCAATTTGAGTAGATTTGTAGAATACCTCGAAAATAATAATGGATCTTCATAATGAGATGAGATAACATGGTTAGTAGATACTTTGCAGGTACCTAAATAGCATAGTGAGGTGGTGGGTACTTGTATTCGGGACAAAATTAGATAATCTTGTGCCTTTCGTATGAAGCATAACTTGACTTCATAAAACCAGTTGCCTTCCAGCTTACATACCTTGGGATTTCAAACGTTAAATTAAAGAGATGTGCATCTGTGAAGTTTCCCTGACCTGGCCAGTATGCAGTGGGACTCAGAATCATGGGAGATGATACTGGAATCTGCATTCTATTTCCATCATCTACATACTTGTCCTCAAGGTGACCTCGGCTTGATACAATTGAGCACCCAAATTCTAGTAGGAACAATAGGATTGAATATCTCAAAAACAAGAATTAGTTTTTCCGGTCGAACTCACTTTTGATCAATTTTAATTAAAGCTATTTAAATCGAACTGCCAAAACACCGTCCACCGTATATGATCTCGGATCCACCACCTGCTGTCCCAGTATGGGGCAGTGGCGCTCCACCCCTAGCGTTTTCCTGCTGAACAGAAAACGCACTCGGACTAGGTCAACTAGTCCTCTTAATAGTTCTGGACGCTTTATCCCACTAAAGGACTTAGCGCTCCATCTCGCGCATGCCCACCCGACTAATCCCTACCATCTTCCCCTCCCTTGATCAAACATTCGCTTTCACCTCCAAATCGATTATGGGATAGTATTCCCATACACCGAAAGTGATCATTGAGCTCGCCACTGCTGCATTTGCGCCAGCTGATTTTATCGACTTCTGTTTTTATAATGGTCATTTAGATGTTGATTTCCCCCTTGAGGAGGATGCCGCCGCAGCAACGGCAACTCCTTTAATATTTTGAAATGCACCAATTTCAACTTGAACTCACCTGCCCATTGATACTGCCAACATACCAGTCAAAAATATTGGGGCCATTGCAAAATTTAGTTCCAAATACAGAATCACCCATAACAACCTTGCAACCTCTGTCATCCTCCCTGAGGTCCGACTCCAAGCTGAGCATGACCTGGCCAAGTTGATCACAGCTCTTTGGTTGGCTCACATTTTAACCCACCCATTAATTGGCATCAAAAAACATACTGTGGATACCCTCACACCTTTGCTATCTTCCTTGTGCTGTATCCTCGCATGTCTTCACGGATGATGAGCCACCTGATCCCTCCTCCCCCTCCACCATGATCGGGTAGCAGTTTACCGCTTCCGACTTGATTGGCTTAATTTTTAAAACGTTTTTCTCTACTCGCTGTGGTATCTGACTGGATAGAATCTTGCGATTGATTTTTAACTACCTTCCAGACTAGCTAGAGCTTTGAAATTTGGCACACTTATGTATCTCCCATGACAATACAATAATTCATTGAAAAAATTGAAAACGTTTTTTAAACATTTTGTTTGATTAAATGCTTGTTTTTAACCGACTTTGAAAAAGGAGGTTGTCAATTCGACCTGTATGTATGTTTTTTCATTTTTTTCTGTTTGTTCGCGCATAACTCTGAAAATACTGGACCAATTTGGATGATCATCTTCAAAAAAAGAGGATGCTCCAACTTAGGTCCCATTTTACTTTTGTAATTATTGGTCAAGTATCTGCCCATTAATTTAGTAAGTACTAGCCTTTTACCCTTGCTTCGCTACGGTGTCTATAAAATTAAAGATTTTCAATCTATTAATTTAGATTTTATATTATAGACAAACAAAACCACTCAGTCAAATCTAATTGCTCAACCGAATCAACCAAAAACCACCAACCACTTAGGCAAACCTAACTGAAATTATCAAAAAAACCAATAACTAATCACCCCTCAAAGCTAAACTGTGTCCTATCGATTCAAACAAAAGCCATCAACCACTCGGCCAAACAAAAAAAACCTATCGATTTAATCAAATAACACCAACCTGCTACCCGAAACATCTCTCTATATTTAAAATCATTGAGCATGTGACATATCTTCCAAACTACTAAAACAACTTCTACTTAACTTGCCAAAAGTATTTTATTAATTAGGTGAACCAAATTAGGCAGGTTTTTAAAATTTATAAACCTAACATCCAGATATCCATGCTTCGCTACAGTATTTAAAGTTTATCAGATGATAAGCTCACATTGTAGCCTATAGGCTGTGCCAGCACTACTTTCGAGCCACTCGAACTAACAGATTTTCTGTTGCCCTCGTGGCTAGTGAGTTGAGTATCCTAACTACTTAATCTACTGAAACTCTAATACTGATTTTTGTTGAGTTTCAGATGAGCAATTAGTTATTTATTAGATAATATTCGCCAATTCTCCCCCACTCACCCAAATAGATTGAACCTATCATACTCGATAGTTTCAGATTTGATCTTATTTGCCAATTCTCACCAACTCACCCAAATAGATTAAACTTATCAGACTCGATTAGCTTCAAGTGAGCAATTTGGTGAATTATTCAATGATATTTGTCAATCTTCACCCACTCGCCCAAATAGATTGAACCCATCAGGATCGATAAATTCAGATTCGATAATATTCGCCAATTCTCACCCACTCACCCAAATAGATTGACCCTATCAAACTCGAAGGTTTCAGATGTCAGTCAGTGAGTGAGTGAATGAAATTTTTTTTATTAAGTAGATATCAAAATGGGCTCGGAAGCGATGGATATTTGTGGGACTAATACAACTCCGGATAAACTTAATTCCGGCATCGGTGAAGCGATAGCTTCGAAGCACTTTTTATAAACACCTCCTCTAGCATAATCGGCTTTGCTTTTGGCTCTAAAATTTTAAATTGTCGGTTGTTCGAATTCTAACGCAATCACTTATAATATATGTCCTATGGCTGGGGGGTATGTTCAAAATCCAGGCAGTATGAAATCATAGCGGGACGAGCTTAAATCATTATAGATGGCTATTGTTTTTTGCATAATTTGACCAATAAACTCATCTAAATTTGATAAAATAAATTATTTTAGATAGCGATCAATAAATTTACCATAGATTGACTAATAAAAGCAACCAAATCTAATAAAATGAATTACTGTAGATGGCGATCAGCAAATTCAGCATATGTTGACCAATAAAATCATCTAGATTTAATAAAATGAAGTACTGTAGATGGCAATCAGTAGATTTAATATAATTTGACCAATAAAATCAACTAAATTTAATAAAATGAATTATTAGTATATTTGTTTATAAGATACTATATATAATATATATACAATGAGTTTTAATTTTATAGAGAAATAGTAAGGGGTCAAAAAGGTATATAGAGATAGTAATATTTAATAAAAGTAATCTAGTACTAAAAAATATTTAATAAAAGTAGGAAAAAGAGACAGTTTTAAAAATACACTAATTTTTGGGGGAAAGAACTGGGGGTAAAGGTTTTTTTTGGGAAAAAAGAACCTTTTTGAAAAAAATATTGAGAAAAAGAACCTCCTTTAAAAAAGCTCTAAAAAGTAGGAAATAATTGAGAAATTATACCTCCTTAATAAAACCCTTTTTGAAGTTGGCACCATATTTTAACTGTTTTATAATAGGTATTTATAATATATATACTCAGCACTATATACCCTAAGTTGCTTATAGTTTATATTTGGACCCAACCCAGACATAAGATATAAATTTTATTTGTGAGCAAACTATTATAAGTCAGGTTAGAAGATGGCACCAACTTTAAAAAGGGTTTTATTGAGGAGGCATAATTTCTCAATTATTTCCTACCTTTTAGAGCTTTTTTTAAAGGAGGTTCTTTTTTTCTCAAAAAATTTTTATTTTTAGTTTAGCTTTTTGAGCATCGATGATATCCGTCCTCCAGTCAGCTTACCCCAAATAAATTAAAAAACAAGAATTAACTTTATACCTTACTAGCCGATTTACCCGTGCTTCGCTACGGTGTCTATAGAATCTCAGATATTCAAATTTATTAATTTAGATTTTCTATTATAGATAAACAATAACCACTCAGCCAAATCTAATTGCTCAATCGAATCAACCAAAACCCACCAACTACTCAACTAAACCTAACTGAACTTATCAAATAAACCATTAACTAATCACCCCTCAAAACTACACTGTGTCCTATCGAATCGACCAAAAGCCATCAACCACTCGGCCAAACAAAAAAACCTATCGAATCAATCAAATAACACCAAACTGCTACATGAAACATCTCTATAGTTAAATTGTGTGATATATCTTCCAACTACTAAATCAACTTCTACTTAACTTGCCAAAATGTATTTATTAATTAAGGGAACCAAATTAAGCAGGTTTTTTAAAATTATATAAACCTAACGTCCAGATTCCTATGATTCGCTATGGTATTTAAAGTTTATCAGATGATAAACTCATACTGACATAGCCTATAGGCTGTGCCAGCACTACTCTCGAGCACTCAGACTAACAGCTCTACTGTTGCTCTCGTGGCTGGTGAGTTGATTATCCTAACTACTTAATCTACTTAAACCCTAATACTGATTTTTGTTGAGTTTCAGGTGAGTAATTTGGTGAATTATTAGATAATATTCGCCAATTCTCACCCACTCGCCCAAATAGATTGAACCCATCAGGCTCGATAATTTCAGATTCGATCTTATTTGCCAATTCTCACTCACTCACCCAAATAGATTGAACCTATCAGACTCAAAGGTTTCAGATGTCAGTCAGTACATAGGTACGTCAGTCAGTGAGATTTTTTAAGTAGATATATAGTAAGTATTAAGAGTTACCATAATATCCTAATACAGATATGAGATATAACACCTAGATTATAACGGTATGCAGGTCTGAAGTAATTTGGCTAAGCTAACTAAAAACTGAATACCATTAGATAATAAATGTTCACATTTGGTTTAATGATATATCTATTATAATAAAAGCAAGTGTGCATGTGTGTATATGTGTGTATTTTTTAGTACAAGATGGTCCTATATGTGTGTATTTGCGCACAATACTCAGCCAAAACTACAGCATGTAGAGTTTTGGTTATTTGGATATAGGTGGATGGGAGGAGGTCTGTGTGTACCTCAAAGCAGTATTTGATTTTTGTAATATAATAAAAAGCTTTATATAAGAATTGAAACTTTTATATATTTTAATGTTAGTTGAGGTATTTTTACACCCAAGCAGTTTAATATTCGGTTGATTTAATAGTTTCAATGGTTTTGACAATTGGTTGGTGATTTTAGGTTGATTAATAAGCTTAATATTTTTAGTAAGCAGTTGCTTAGTTGAATCAATAAGGTCATCGGTTTTGGTAAGTAATTGGTGGTTTTGGTTGTTTTGATAAGATTTGTTTTGTTTTTTAAGTGGTTGGTGATTTGTTGATTTGGTATTGTGATGGAAACCATCAGGAACCTCACTTTTGCCCAATAAACAAGAAGTTATTATCATATCCCTTGGAACAGAACTGACCAATCCCAAATACACCTCAGAAACCAGCCCACTTCCCAAAGCAAGAATAACAATTAAATCTCCACCTGTAAGATGGTCAACCTAAACTCAATCTAATATCACTTAATAAAAGCTAACACCTAATTTCTTTAACTGAAACTTTTTCCTTGAACCCTTAGAGTGGAAGTAGAAAAAACAAGACCTACTACAATTGGTAATTATGCAAGAATATATTTGGATACTTAAGACATCATTTGAAAATTGATATTAATATAAGTACCATTGAAATAATCCCAGAGAAAACTCCTACACATGTGACAATTGATCCCTTGTTTTTCCACCTCCTAGTTTTTAACTAAAGTCTTTTAAGTTAGAAAATTTCCAGCGTTGGCTTAGAAAGTATGAAACTATGCTAAAGACAATGGTTTAGATGATGTGGTAAAACTGAAACAGATCAGTCAGTTTTTGGATGGAGAAGCAGCAGAATAGTTTGACATTGAACAACCTTTCATCAGCTGGTACCAGTTTATTGAAGAAGCAAATAAACAATTTGACCACTCAGGTATTAATATTGCTTCTCAAATGATGAATCTAAAAACTCAAAGACTTTAATAATGTGATAAATTTATTGATAAATCAAAGGATTTCTGGCATGCTACCATCAGATTGCAATGTAGAATATTCTTAAAGAGGCTCAGAGTGAAGTTATTTACTATTTTAATAGAAACAAGTGTAATACTGCTTCTTAAGCACTTTGCATGATCTATTCTATCATGTAGTAATTGAGTCTTTACCCATTGATATCAATGCTGCAATCTCTTTACTACAATCAGAATTTTTGAATTTTATTTGAGGTGGGCTGACCTGGGGACAAAACTGCACTGATTAAGGAGAAATTGGCTTAATGGAAAAGGGGGATAAAACCTGTAAAACCTCCATGTGCAAAATTCTGATAGGCCAGTAGCTCCATGGGCCACCTTGCTATTTGCTATCTCAGTTTAGGGCATTGGTGCACAATGCCAACACAGTTATAGTCAACTCTACCCAAAGTTCATATACTTGAATCAAACTCATGAGGCAGTGGTTATTGAGTTCATACTCTCCACAGAGTATCCTCCCTTTCTGTACTGCATTCATATGCACATACTTATGCTTGAGCACATGCAGTAAATACCTATGGCTCATCAGTATCAAGCTATAGTTTAGACAGCAGAAGTATCTTTGAGAGTGTAGTTCTAGATCCTCCAGTCAAGCCTGTGGATCAAAGCATGTCCGCAAAACTGGACCAATTAACTGATAAATTCAACTCTCTCTCAGTATTATTAACTTGAGGCAGTGAGACTCAATATTCATCTATACAGTGCTATAATTGTAAGAAAACAGAACACCTCTTTCAGGATTGAAAGAGACCATGCTGCCTCTTTCAATAGAACCATACTTCCCATGTATTCTCTAATCTCAAGAAACCTAAAGAATAGTTACTTTACAAAGTTTTTCTACCCACCAAAATAGAAAAACACATGACTGTATTAAATGGGCAGACCTCTTAAACCGTTCATATGAATCAAAAAACCAAGCTTTTAATTTAAAGTTGCACCAGATGGAAGAGTATTGGAAAATGAACCAGAATATATAGAAACTACACTAATGGAAGTGGATGCTGATGGGACAGACAGGCCCATAAAAACAGAGGAACATGAACCAAACAAGCAAAACATAAAAAGAGTAGATAAATAGCATTCTAATCCAGTAGGAATCAGTGCCCAGCCTAGACTAAATGACATGACCATAGAATGTAAGCTAGCATCTCACTGGCACTCATCACCAGCCCTACAAGTAGAAATTATACAGTTTTGAATTAAACGCAGCTATGCCTAACTATAACAATGAAGAGGAATCCTTCATACCAGATTATGGTGCTACATACCCAGGGATTGTCCAATACATTAAGATTGATATAACCCTATATGGAGGAGCTAATGCAAATATTATATCTCTTAAGTTCTTATTGAAATGTGGCATTGAAACCATTTATGAAAGCACAGAAGTATTCTCACTTGCCAACGGCTCCACAGCTAAAAGTGCTCAGAATGGTAACAGATGGTGAGCAATCAATTGCTGAGATACAATAAAATCAATGCCACCATCTTTGATCTAGATTCTTACTTAGTACTATTAGGATTCCACACACTTAAATTGCTAGGAATTTATATTGATTATGATTCAAGTAACTACTTCATAGCCACCAAAAAAGGTCTAGCCCCACTAAAGATCACTTATGGCCCTGATCTGGAAATAAATTTTCAACTGATGTTTTGTGAGCCAATAACTGCTAAATAAGATTAGAAAATTATTATTACCCAATGCCAAGATAAGGTTATGAACCTATTAAACCAATTCAAATGCTTAGAAGTATCAGATGTGGATAAGCTACCAATTACATCATGTGGAGAATATTATATCACTGTTACTAAAGCTCAACTAATCCAATAACAACCTTACCACTTACCTCAAAAGTGTTTTGAACTTGTGCTTGAATCAATTTTAAAGATGCTAGAGTCAAATTAATCCAGCAAATCAGAGCCCTTGGGCTTTTACAATTGTGGTGATATCAAAGAAAAATGAAAAACTTTACACATGTGTTGAGTATGTTCTGCTGAACTGAGTAACTGAAGATGATGCATATCCAAAACCACCAATCCCAGACATTTTTGCCTCATTACAGGAAAAACATGGTTTAAAAATTAGACCTGTTCTCAGGTTAGCACCAAATTAAAATGGCAGCTGACAGTACCAAGTACACAAGCTTTGTGACCAAATATGGCTGATTTGAATTTTTACAGATTCCCTTTGTCCTTTCAGGAGTACCACAAACTTTCTAGCATATAATGAACACTGTATTCATAGATTTGCTTGCAAAATGTGTAAGTATATATCTGGATGATATCACAGCAGCATTGTCCTCCTTTAACTAACACTTCTTGGATATGAAAACTTGGCTAAAATGACTTTAGGAACATGGGATGTACTCAATACAGAAAGTAATCTTTATTACCCAAGAACTTAAACTGTTGAGCCATATAATTTTACCACAAGGAAGCTCACCCAATCCTGATAAAGCTAAAACAACAAAAAAACAGTGAAAATAATAGACTAATTTCCAAAGATACAATCCTTTTTAGGTGCTATAGGATATTATGTCACTTTTATACCCATGTATGATGACTTGGCAGCACCACTATTCAAACTAATTAAAAAAAGGAACCATATTTTTATGGATGATCCAACATTATATTACTTTTGAAAAACTCAAGTTGAAACTGGCGGATATCCCAAACCTAATTCACTCAAATTTTGATGAACCATTCTACATATTTACTGATGTGCGTGAATATGCATTAGTTGCTATCTTATCACAGAAAAAACACAACATCTATCAACTAGTGGAATATATGTCAAGGAATTTTACTTCAGCGGAGAGAATTTATTCAAACTATGAACAAGAAAAATTAGCAGTTGCATGGGCCCTCAGGAATTTTTATTACTATCTCCCAGTATGGAATTTACCATATTTGTTAACAATTTAGCACTTTAGGCTATTGTAAATGGGCCAGCTTCATTGCGCTGACAAATCTGATAAATTTATGAACTAATGGAATTCAACTTTGGTATCATTTTTATTTCCCAGGAAAAAAAACGTTTTAGCAGATGCCTTATTTCAAAATTTGAATCAATGATACTAAGGAATGTTTAGCAATATTTTCACTTGACCTAAAGCCTGAACTAGTGGATATTTGGCAATTTCTAACTTCATTTAGAATTTCTTCAACTATGAAGGATAATTTACAGACAAAAGCTTGCCTAAAATTCATAGTAATTAATGGAATCTTATACCACCAAAATGGAAATGGATTAAAAAAGGTTCATGTATTGACCAACGTTGACACTGTCTTGGCTTAAATCACAATAAAATGGGACATTTTGGGCATGCTACCACTTGGGAAAGACTCAGATGCTCATATGGTGGTCAAACTCTTATGCAGACTGTTGTGAGTGTGTAAAAACATGTTACACATATCAGATATTTTAAAAAATGCATGTGAATAATTATATTTACGCACCTATTACTACAGATGGCTTATTTAAAATATGAGGACTGGATTTTGTTGGGCCTATCACAGCAGTATCAAAGAATGGCAATTGATATTTTCTATTGGCAAAAAAATACTTTTCATAGCTAGTAACTAGTGCCACTGCAAAAGTGGACACTCAAACAGTTGCAGAATTTCTTTTCAACCACATTTTACAGTATTTGGCCCTCCTCAATACATCCTTACAGACTAAGGGACCCACTTCAATAAGAATATCGTTAACAAAATCTCTCAAACAATGGGAACTTTTCACATTCTCACTACAGCCTACAACCTACGATGCAATGGCCAAACTGAACACTTTAACAAGATGTTAATAGAATCATTATCCTTATCTACAGTATCTAACCCCAATGAATGAGGCCACATGATCCCAGATATACTTTGAGCTTATCAGATAAAAACATTGCTCAAGCCAACGTACTCTTTAAAAAGTCTTGTTTAGGTTAAAGTTGACACCCTTCAAACTACAATCATGTGTGAACAAAGAGAATTGAAAGGATTTTTTGTATTCACTCATAACTGAGTGAATGAAGAAATCTATACCCAGGTGAAGGCTATGATGGCACAGGCACAAAAAGACAACACAAAATCACCTCATTTTTCAGTAGGTGATACTGCCTCCTGTTTAGAAATGATGTACTCAAATCCCACTCAGAGAATTTACACTAAAATGGCAATGACCTTTTAATTTAGCAATAGCAATGGTGAGGCTTCTATAAATTTGCACACTTAAATGAGATGATTATTATAACACCCATATCAGGATGTCACCTCAAGTGTATCTATAAACTTGTTTAAAGAGGGGAGTTTGGCAGAAACTATCAGGAACCTCACTTCTACCTAAGGAACAAGAAGATAATATCATATCTTAAGGAACAGAACTGACCACTACCAAATACACACCAGTACCTAGCCTACTTTAAAAGCAAGAATATCAACCAAATCTCCACCTATAAAATGTTCAACCTAAACCCAATCTAATATCACTTAATAAAATCTGATACATAATTTCTTTAACTGCATCTTTTTTCTTTGGCCCTAACAGCGGAAGGAGTAAAGTAACAAGACCTACTACAATAGATTCAATGGTTTTAGTTATTAGTAAGTGCTTGATGTTTTTGGTTGTTTCAATTTTTATAAGTTTAGTTTTATGAAGCAGTTAGTGATTGGTTGATTTGTTATATTCAATGTTTTTAGTTAAGCAGTTTAGTGTTTTATCTATGACTAGAAATCCTCAGTTTCTAATTTATTACTCCATTGAGCTGAATTTGGGTACATTATCAGCTCAAAAATTATCCAATACTTGATGGATTTAGTGGATGTAAATTAATTGTCTAAAATTAAGAATTTTTTTATTTAATTCAACTAAACCCTTCATCCCAACATACAAAATGCATTTGAGTACTTACCCAATGATAGATAGTCATTATAGAAATACAAATATATAATTATTTAGGCTTGGTAATCAACCTAATCTGGTTGACCTTGATCAATAACTTCTAACTTTACTTAGTTTTTTAGCACTAGTGGTGCCCAACCCAAAAGGGGAGCTGCCACGCATCTTCTAAATTTACTTAGTTAATCCCTCACTTCTCATATTGATCAAAATTGCTATTACTAAATTTCTCCTTTAATCAAAACTAAATTTAATTAAAAATCAAATTTCGCTTTTTTTACTGATTTTGAACAAATAAGGTTCTCAATTTGACCTGTATATATGTCTTAAAATGTTTTTCTCTACTCACTGTGGTGTCTGTTTTATCTGTCTTTAGTGGAATCTTGCAATTAATCATCAACTACCTTCTAAATGAGCTATAGCTCTACAATTTGGCACACTTATGTATCTCTAAAAAACAATATAATGATCCATTAAGAATTTTAAACTTTATAATCAAAATAAAAGTTTTATATGTAGCAATTGATAATCCTATATGTTTTAATGGTAATCAGTATATTGTTATGTCTGAGCAGTTTGGTATTTAATTGCTTCAAAACTTTCAAGTTAACTAATTCCCATACTAGATAGAGTGTTGAAATTTGGCACACTTGTGTATCTCACATAAAAAGTATAATAAAGCTTTGAAAATATTTGTGAAGATTGTGAAATCTATAAAAAAACGTTTATTAAACTTTTTTCTCTTCTTGCTCTGGTGTCTGTCTGCCTTTCTGTAGTGGAATCTTGCAATTAGTTTTGACTACCAACCAGACTAGCTAAAGCTTTGAAATTTGGAACACTTATTTATCTTTTATGACAATACTATAATCCATTAGAAAATTGTGAAAATTTATGAATTTTGCAATGAACGTTTTTAAAACATAAAAATATTTAAATCATAGCTTGTTTATGCTTCATAGGTTTCCAACTCATTAATATCAGTGTGATCTGAATCTGTATACGTTAATCTATATAATTTATCTTTATTTATAATCTAACCAAGATTCACCACGTTAGATCTAAACTTAAACCTTCAGTACTAAATTAATTTTGGTTTTCAAATACAAACAGATGGTACACCAGGATGTTTAAAGAGTTAATTATACTTAATCATCTTGGTCCAAATCTAGCTTAGAATTTAAACAAATCAAGTCAATTTGTTGCTTGAGATTTTAATTAACTATTGAGATAGGCTAGGGGTTAGCATTCCAGGATACCCAACCAAAGCTTTTATTCATGTATAAAAGGCTTAGTGTAAATTATAAAGTTATTAAGAATATAAAAAAAGAAAAAAGTATTTGAGGTGGGTCAACCTTGGGACATGTATATCACACCAAGAATTTTTCTAGCCAGTATAGGTTTTAAACTTTAATTAGACAAAACCTGCACTAGGGTGGAAGCAGGAATTACCCTGCCAGGCTAACCACCCTTTGTTATTAAGGATATAGCTTTTAAAAGATGAATAGCGTTGTAGTAAAATAAATCACCAGCAACTTTGTTTACTATTTCTAGATAACTGGCCAATCAGATTGATGGGATCATATAAAAACACATACTTTTCTATTATATATAGATGTTATATATTAAATCTAATTTTACTCAATTTAATATTGTTTGTTTATTAAACCTGAGCAATGCTAAGTAATATCACTATCTATCTATAATATAAAGTATAATTTAATCATTTTTAATGGTTTGTTTATTAAACTTGAGCAACGCTGGGTAACACCATTATATAAAAGATAAATTAATGATTCAAATTATCTATTTAGAAATAAACACCATAGCAAAGCATGTGTATCTGGATGCTAGTAGATAGATAAAAGCAAGTGTTTGTCATGTATGTGTCTTTGCATGATTCAGCTAAAAATATGGCATGTAAAGTTTTTGAAAAGTTGGATATAGGTGGAAAGGGGGTCCATGTGCACCTCAAAGCTGGTTTTTATTTTTTTATATAAAAAAAGTTTTATATGTAAGAAGTGAAAATTTTATTTTTTTTGATAGAAATCAGTATATTGTTATAGTTGAGAAGTTTGATATTTGGTTAATTCAATAATTATAATGGTTTTTCCAAGTGATTGATAGAATTGAGTTAACTTCTATAAGCTTAGTGGTTTTAGTAAAAAACTAGTGATTTGCTGATTTATATAGTGAATTGGTTTTGTAAGTTATTGGTGGTTCTGGGTTGATTAATAAGCTTGATTGGGACCATCTAGTACTAAAAAATAAGCTTGATGATTTTAGTAAACAGTTAGTGAATGATTAATTAATAAGTTAATTAGTTCAGGTATGTAATTGGTAGTCATTTTGTTTCAATAAATTTAGGTTTTTTTTATAAAGCAGTTGGTGATTGCTTAGTTTGGTACATTAAATACTTTTAGTTTTTTGGTAAGTTGTTAGTGGTTTTAGTTGTTTTGAAAAGTTTAGTTCTATTTTACAAAGCAGTTGGTGATTATTTGATTTAGTATGTAAATTGTGTTGAAGATGAGGCTGTGACTGGTGCAACAAGTCATTCCTCAACCAGTGGAATGAGTGAAAGTAACCTTAAACTGGTGGAGGACCTGGTGACCAACCTACCATGGATGGGATAACAATAAACTCTTTTAAAGATTTGGATGAGTTAAGGAATTTTGAGCAATAGAATCATGACATCATGAACAATATTTTTTGCCCTGAGGAGTCAGATGAGCTAGTATATGAAGAAGACGTCACCACCAAATTTCAGTGTAAAATTGATCTCCTTATATACCTTTGGGTTTTGAGATAACTTAAATTCTGCTGATGATGCAACAATGGGATGGATAATATCTGACAGAAGTGTTTGAAGCTCAAAAGTGAGTAATTCCAAGTCTGGCAATCATCCAATTTCTAGAGTCACTTGGTTATCTGATGCAAGTTACAACATAGGAGCGCCATTGTTTAAACCAGAAGTTGCAAGTATTACCAAATATGAGTATAAATTAATATCATCAGAAAGTACAATGCCCCACAACCCAGAAGTTATTAAGGATCAATGGGACTCTGAACATCCAGGTTCAGGGATACCACTACATGAAGGAGCTTTCAGATACAGAATTTGGCCCAAATGGATGAATCCACCAAAGCAGCAGTCAAAAACCGTCTGACTAGGGGATTTTAAAATTCACATATTGAAATATCTATTCCCAATTTTTTTTAATACCTTATTCATTTTTATATCTTGATTTTAACTTGAAGTATAAAATGCTTCACTTTTCATCTTTATAAAAACCTATCCACAGAATCTCAAGTTTATATTTTCATTTGCAAATATATTGGTTTTTAGTAAGATAATTAACAGTAACCAGTCTGGGATTACCAAAATACTCAGTATCCAGTACCCAGTCTGATATCTGCCCTGTTTGGATGAAAACAATCTCTACTGTGGATAACTTGGAGCCAAGATTCAAAGGGAGAGGTTAGATTGGCTTCTGTTGAGCCCTAAGGTTAATATATATCAAATATGTCTTTTAGTGTCTACAGGAGATCTGCATGAGCACAAACAGTTTATCAAAGCAATTAATGTTATAAGGGGTAGAATCAGAGGAGAATTTTCTTTTCCTTAATTGTTTTGATTTTAGTGAAGGTTGTCTGGTGCCTAATCTGCACAGAGTAGACCCATTGAGTAGCAAGTCAGCCTCAAAAGTCAAGCAAGCTGAGGTCAGCGCGCTGACTTTGGTGCTCACTATATGGATATCACCATCAGGCCCTAGCAATTATTTTTTTTAGTACTAGATGGAGGCCCTAGCAATTATCACAAAAGTATTCATGAGCAATTCAACAATGAAGATATATGGAAGTGTATCTCAGAGGATATTTCTGTGAGCTCCTGATAATGGAGGAAAATACGATTCATTCAAGACTCTGTACTTTGAAGTTTGAAGTGCACAATCTATAAAACAATCTCAAGTGTGTCAAGGAGACTGCTAGAAGAGCCTGAATTGCCTCACTACCTATTGTGAGAGAACCATCACCTATTGTCATATTGGAAGCTATGCTTAAGGACTTTGAGGACAGACTTACATCTCTAAAAAGAATAATGGTGAAACTATTACTGCTCTGAATAAATATGGAGAGCGCCTGGAACAGCATGACAATATTCTGTTTGTTATGGATAAGAGTATAGATGAACTGAAGGAACAAATTTGTGCTATACTCAAACCTACCTTTATTTGACCTATAAATTAATTGGAGGCACATGTTTGGTGCACACAATGGAATGTACCAAAGGGATAAGAACTGCTACCCAGCTGAATATGATGCACGCTCACCCTGTTGAGAAATATTTCAATTTTAAACTGTACTTTAAAATCATGTATATATCTAATAAAAGACAATTGTGGGTTTCCTCCAGATGTATGGAAATAGCATGGATGGCGCTAGTGATTGCCAGAAGGCTTGCCAGGTGCAAGGGTTCTTGAGCCTTGAGGCTCAGGAGGTACTGAGTGTGGCCTATGACCTGGATAATCTTTGATCAAAGTAAAGAACATCTTACTCTCCAAGTTCAGTAGTTAAAAAGACGTCCATAATATGAAACAAGAGTCCTCATGATGAATATGGAAAAAAATGAGTCATTTGCAGATTACACCTCTTTCTACTACCTCAAGGCTCAGCAATTATGGACCACAGGAACTATGGATCTGCCTACCACCAAAACCATTTACTGAGCTTCTTGGAGATGCATCCTGACCTGAAGATGCATATGACTCTAGTGTTTAAGAGTGTGACATACCTCAAAGCGCCTAAGGAAGCACTACTCAACATATAAGGGATGTACAAATATGATTACAAGACCATGGGACCTACACTTTCTCCCCAACGAGTTTATAAGGACATTTATGTCACCAATGATAAGGTGGAAAGCCAAAGGTAAAGGGTACTAAACTGCCTGAACGCTTGCCTCATTGAGAGTTTACTTGCCATAAATGCCACCATCTGAGCACTTTTAATTATCCTGCCTATTACTTACTACAGAAAAGAAGTAATCATCCCCTGTATAAGATACACTAAACACTACAAGCTGGGTGGATCTCCACACAGAGGGTGAGGACAACCATGAAGATGAAGACTTGACTAGTGCAGGATACCACATGTTAAGGGGCACCTAGCGCAGTGGCTGTTCCAGATTGATAAAAGTTCACGGCACTGATGGATTTACATTGAGTGATACCTATTTGTCGCAGGCAAATCATCCTACCCAAGCCATCAATTACATTGAAGAAGGATAGCAGTTGGTTGCAGCTACTTTAAAAATTTGGCATCAGCTAGTAGATATTGTCAAGGCTAATATGAGCTCTGTTGCTCTGAGACAGTTTCAAGAATCTTCCACTGACATCATGACCACTGGAAAACCTTTTGGCAAGAGCATAAAAAAGTGGAAGTAATCATACAGAAGGTGCGCGTTTTGACAGTGCTGGACACTGAGGCTTCAGTTAACAGCATCTCCTCCAAACTCATGAAGAAACTTAAGTTCATGCTCAATATTAATTACAATGTGAATACCGCACTGCAGAACCCAATGTTACTGTCAGGCAGATGGCAAGTAGAAAATAGACTGGCCTACCAGCCTGAATGCCAGAGCATCCAAGTGGTGGACCAGAATGCCAGGGGCACTGCTGCTGATATGATGGATATGGAACTGGAAGGGAACTTAAATCTCAACCAAAAAATGGAAATTTGGGGAGGTATTTTTATTGGGAAATTTAAGGGAAGAGAATCAACCAACAATTTTCTCAAGGTGATGCGCCCAATTAAATAGTCATCAATTTTTGGGGAAAATAAGCTGGGATCAGGTCCTGCAGGTTCGACCTAAGTGGTGAACTATTCAGGAATGGGTGGGTTAGTTCACTGGGGACCAATATTAAAAAAATTTAGTGATGAGCCAAATTTTAGTCAGTTCAACCTAAGCGGTGAACTATTTGGAGATGGGCAGGTTAGTTCACTGGGGACTGATATTTGCAAAATTTGGCAATGAGCCAAATTTCAGTCAGTTTGACCTAAGTGGTGAACTATTTGGAGATGGGTGGGTTAGTTCTCTGGGGACTGACATCGCTAAGTTTGGTGGCAGGCCAAGTTGCGGTCAGGTCAACCTAAGAGGTGAACTATTTGGAAATAGGCAGGTTAGTTTTTCTAGGGGACTGACATCGCTAAGTTTGGCAGCAGGCCAGGTTGTGGTCAGGTCAACCTAAGAGGTGAACTATTTGGGAATAGGAGGGGGAAAAGATTTTTTATCTTAAAGTAAACAGAATTTGCAACCGTCAGGCATTCTGACTGATAGCTTGGCCTTCATACCTTTTTGACCATTTGAAATCCAAGTATTCAGCTGATTGCTGCTCGAATTAGTTGCATTTAATTCTATTTTGGTGATCTCAGTGCAGATTTCTAATAATTTATTGTGACAGTTCTGCCAAGGAGAGTGCAAGTACTGAAAGTAAGATCTGAAGCTGAAGGACCATTTCCAGCGCTCGTCTACCATGCGAGTGAGATCGCCCTGGGTAATGGGGGTATGGCCATCCTCTTTGGTATTTTCTTGCTCAGGAACAGAAGGTTGGCCCAATTAATGCCCAGCGGACGTTCCTTGGGACTTACATTAACCTTTCTTTTTTCCAAGAGAAGAGCCTCATCACTGGGAAACTGTATGAGAGCCACCTTCTTGTGCGCCTTGGGTGACTTGATCGCCATTACAGATGTAGGTTTTTTTGGAAAATGGGGAAGCTTGGAGGGGAGAGGTGGAACATTTCATCCAGGTTTATACAATTCGCGCAATCGTGCATCTTGCCCCAACTGTTCTTATGGAAGGAATGTTGCAATTTATGGAAATGCTGGGATAACTTCTTCCTCGGCCTCTTCCCCATTTGTGATGATAATCAGTTCCATAGGAATTGCACGTTTGAAGGGTGACAGCTGGGAAACTACTGGGCTTTGGAGGACAAACTCATTGCAAGTTGAGATGTAAGACTCTACTGACATGGCAAGGTAGCCAAGGCAACTATGGGGTATAGGTTTGGAGCTTTTGAGTGGGGTGGGGCAAGTGTGGGTAGGGATAATCTTCTTTACAACCTGATTTAGCTGGAAAGAAGGGGCCATTGCTGCACCAATATCTTCGAGAAAGGTGGAAATGGTAGAGATTGATGGTTGGTCGATTATATCAGGTAGATGGCAAATTAGAAAATAGACTGGCCTACCAGCCTGAATTCTGTTGCATCCAAGTGGTGGACCAGAATGCCAGGGGCACTGCTGCTGATATGACGGATATGGAACTGGAAGGGAACTTAAATCTCAACCAAAAAAATGGAAATTTGGGGGAGGGTATTTTTATTGGGAAATTTAAGGGAAAAGAATCGACCAATAATTTTCTCAAGGCGATGCGCCCAATTAAATAGTCATCAATTTTTGGGGAAAATAAGCTGAGATTGGGTCCTGCAGGTTCGACCTAAGTGGTGAACTATTCAGGAATGGGCGGGTTAGTTCACTGGGGACTGATATTAGCAAAATTCAGCAATGAGCCAAATTTCAGTCAGTTTGTCCTAAGCGGTGAACTATTCAGAGATGGGTGGGTTAGTTCACTGGGGACTGATATTTGCAAAATTTGGCGATGAGCCAAATTTCAGTCAGTTTGACCTAAGTGGTGAACTATCTGGAGATGGGTGGGTTAGTTCTCTGGGGACTGACATCGCTAAGTTTGGTGGCAGGCCAAGTTGAAGTCAGGTCAACCTAAGAGGTGAACTATTTGGGAATAGGCAGGTTAGTTTTTCTAGGGACTGACATTGCTAAGTTTGGCGGCAGGCCGGGTTGCAGTCAGGTCAACCTAAGAGGTGAACTATTTGGGAATAGGAGGGGGGAAAGATTTTCAATCATCATGTAAACAAAATTTGCAACCGTCGGGCATTCTGACCAATAGCTTGGCCTTCATACCTTTTCAACCATTTAAAATCCAAGTATCCAGCTGATTGCTGCTCAAATTAGTTGCGATTAATTCTATTTTGGTGATCTCGGTGCAGATTTTTAATAATTCATCGTGATGGTTCTGCCAAGGAGAGTGCAAGTACTCAAAAGTGGGATCCAAAGCTGAAGGACCATTTTACAGTGCTCATCTACCATGTGAGCAATATCGCCCTGGGTAATGGGGTTATGGCCATCCTCTTTGGTATTTTCTTGCTCAGGAACAGAAGGTTGGCCCAATTAACGCCCAGCGGATGTTCCTCGGGACTTAAAGTTACCCACACCTTAGGAGCCTATTCTGTGTTGTCCTTAAAATTTGGGCGTATGATCCTGACAGCGCCCGCAGTGGCTTTGAACAATGATATCTACGATTTCCTGGTTATAACCAAGCTTTTATTAGAGTTTGGGGCGAAAAACAATTTCACCACTAGCACAGTTAGTATCTTGAGTTATCAAATTCCACTGGTGTTCAAAGACAAGGATGTTATACTTAAGAAACAATGTACATGCTTGGGTGAAATAGACCAATCCATATACACCATTCATTACATCTTGACTGAGGAGGTGTGAATCAACTTTCACCTATCATAAGCATAGTGGAAGGACTTCCATTGAGTGATATCAAACCATAGAGATTCGGCTAGGGGATCAATAAAATATGATACTGTCAATCAGTGTGAATAACCCAGGACACCACATTGGAAGTGTAGAGTCATGACGAATCTGAGGGCAAGAACCCAGTGTATTACTAGGATTCTATGATACCACCTACTTTGAAGAGAGCTAAACATCATTTGGGGAACATCACTACATAACCAATATGAGTTGAAAAAAGACAGATTGTAGCACTATCCCAACTGACTAGTTGCTGGATACTAAGTCTATACATGCAGTAGAAGATTTTGACAAGCTCTGGTTTTGGATGTGACCCATAAGCAGCAAAAAGAGTTGGATGAACTACTAGCACATTTTGACATCTTCAGTACTGGCGCCAATGACTATGGCTTATGCAAAGGTGAGGTCCACAAAATGGACACTGGTTCCACTACACCCTTAGAGTCCAAACCTTAAAACCGTTTAAAAGCTGAGGAAGCCATTATCATGCAAGAGCTCAATCAGTTAGCCAATGAAGGGCCATTTCGTCCATCAAAGAGTCTATGGTCAATTCCTCTGTTGCTGGTGCGCAAGAAGGATGGGACCTGTTGAATCTTGGCGATTCCATATGTACCCTCTAAAGGGTTTTTCGCACAGGGTTTCAACCATTGAACAATTGGAATGGACTATATTACAATTGACAGTTCCTTGATACACTCTTAAACACTTAATTTATAATAAAAATGGGAGCAATTTCCCCCAAACACTTCTTTATTTTCATTATAATAAACTGGCGGATCTTCCTTTAGTCCGCTCCTTTCTTTTTTCCTATATCCCTCTTTTCTTTATTCTAAAAACTTCTCAAGCCTACTCCCCCAGTCCCCTTGTTTCGCTGATATCCCAGTGACTTCAGTCAGTACTGACCCTTTTGCTTAGTTTATTCATGTCGCCATCTTTTCATTGGTTTTGGCTTGTTGTTCTTCAATTCTTTATCACCTTAATTTGAGGTGATCCAATATATCTTTTGTCAAATGTTGACATCTCCTTATCACCCTATTTTGAAGACAATCGGATAAGACCCGTTATGACCCATTATCGCCACATCCTAAAGCAATCAATCACTTATAGCTCTGAAACATCCTCAGAAGATTTTGTCCATTGAACCTTTGGCGGAATTCCTCCAATGATCTGCATGGTCTTAATGGTGGCTTGTCATTCAGTCATATATAGATTTTCAACATTCCTCCTTTGGCTGGACAATAAGCTGTACACCTCTTTTTTCAACAATTGCTATGCAAACAATTCCGCGCCAATATCTGCAAGTCCATGAGTTCACTTTCTTCTATCAGTTGTGGCTTGGTGTGGAGTTACCTGACCCAGGCCACATCCCTCTTCCCAAGTTCCCTTTTCCCCCAGCTGATGAGGATGAGGCTTATGTGGACCTCACAACTGTGATAGCCCAGGAAGAGATTCTTCCCAAATTCGCCAGCCATTTAACTTCCTGGCACACCCCCTTTGGGGACATCGTGGGCCAGCTACGCTGGGGAGGGGAGCGGAGCTGAGGGCCTTTATATAATGAAGTGGCCCAGCTCCTGGCAAGTGGCTTTAGTCGCCTAGTGCTTCTGGCTCCTACCAAGCCCCGTCCCATGGCTCTATCTGTTCAGTGGATGCTGTGCTTTGTGCAGTGGGTAATATCCTGCTGGTAAGGGTCCTTTCCCCACGCTCTTACCCACTTCTGGTCCTTAGGGGTATACTTCTGCAACAACTGATTAGCTCGCCTTTGCTCTGGGGTCACCACAGCGTTCACCACCCTCAACTCCGACAATCCATTACAGTACCTTCCCATCATGGCACTCTTAGATAACTTAATTTCGCATCCTGCAACCACTTTAGGTTCAGGAATAGAGCAGCACCAGACAGCCCTCGAGTAGGCCCAGCAAGTGGCTTTCACTGCAACTGCTTTTTTCCAATAGCACATCTGAGCATGGAGGACTTCCTTGTAGATTGCTTGGCCCTGGGCGCAGCCTTTTCCCCTTGAGTCATCACTCACCTGATTACTCATCAACCCTTATGACTCCAGCCCCCTCTGTTGGCATACTCTTTGATTTCCCAGGAGCATCAATGCATGTGGTTGCAAGCTCTTCTCCTCATGAGGCAGTAACAGTTTCAACTCAATCAATCAGCTGAACTCTCACTTCCTCGTCTGTTACCCTGAAATCCCAGTCCATCCTTCTCTTCTAGTCCCATCGGCCAACCTCCCCTCTTCGGCCTAGTGCAGTGGCCCCAGAGCAGATGTCATCCCCCTCACTCTCACCTCAGCAGCCTTCGCCTCCACCCCCAACCCCAGTCAATCCCATAGAAACTATGGCACGCCCAAAGCAGCAGAAGAAGAAACAAAGGTCCCGTCGATTGAAATAAAAAGAACACTGCAAGAAGCCAAAAAAAGACAGGAAGACAAATACAGCAAAGTGAAAGACCTCAAGGGACAGCCCTGATTAGAATAATAAGCCTGATAGCATCTACACATTTATATTTTTATGCCTTTACTATTTTTACTTACTTTTTTCCTTTTTATAGTAGCTATATTACTGCTTATATGTCCAAAGGAATTTTGCGTGCACCCAATTTATAATCTGGCCACTCGCGGGATTCTTGGTAGTATAAGCGTCAACTCCCATTTTTCTATCATCTCAAATGGCCCAATCCAAATATTTTCAAGCTTGTGCTTCCGCCCAAACCCGTGATGATCATGGAATAGCACCATATTACCATCTTTGAACTGTGCTAGGCCACTGCGCCATACTTGATCAGCAGCCTGGCTTTTGATTTTCTTGGCCGAGCTGAATGAGTATGCCTAAGTTTGTAACTTAATCAGCATATTTGTAAGGGTGGTTAAATATCATTGCAGATCCGTTCCGCCAATGTCCTCTACACAGGCATATAGCAGCGCAGGCAGAGCGGGGTGCCGCCCATAAAGCAATTGGAAGGGGCTCTTTCCCATAGCAGAATGGTAACTTATATTATAGGCGAACACTGCAGTAGAAATAAGGGTACTTTAATAAGAGGGTCTATCCGTAACCAACTTCTGGAGGATATTCACCAGAGTCCCATTAACCCATTCAACCATTCCGTTGGACTCAGGGTGATATGGGGTTGTTAGGACCCCACGGATGGCCATTAATTCGTTGAGCTTAGGTAAAATGTGAGAGGTGAAGTTGGTTCCATTGTCAGTAAGGATAAACTGTGGGCATCCGTGATGCTGTATGATGCATTTCATTACAAACTTGGCCACAGTAACTGCCCCCAGATCCCAAATGGCTCGCGCCTCAAACTACCTGGTCAAGTGGTCAATTGCCACCAGGATATACTTAGACCGATTAGCTCCAGTTGGCAGAGGTCTCATGACAACAATAGAGACTGTATGCCAAGCAAAGCTAGGTTTCACCAACTGGTATTAAGTCTTCTGGTGGAACGGCTTCTCCACCTGGCACTGGTGGCAGCAAGACAGGGTCTCAAGCACATCATATTACATGCTTTCCCAATAATACCACAGCCTTAATAATTCAAGAGTCTTTCAGACTCCGCCATGGCCAACTGCTTGGTGTGCACTCATAATAATAATTGCACGGGTGGAAGGCCTTGGGATATTCATGGTAACGTCCCCTATACGCTTAAACAATTCCCCATTTCTTAGTAATGTATTGGTCCTGAGTCCGTCTAGTAACTTGATAACTTGAGGCGGTTCATCATTGTAATTCCCTCTGAGCATTTTGTCGAACATTATATAGCTTAGATCTGCCATAACTGCAATTGTTGGCAATCTCAATAAGCAATTGGTGTTATGGTGGTTGCTCCCGGTCAGTGTAGAATCTCAAAGTCATAAGCTTGCAGCTTAAGAGCCCATTGGGCTAGTCACCCTTCAGGCTCTCTTAAATTCTGCAACCAGCACAACGATGCATGATCTGTCATGACTTTAAACTTTACTCCATAAAAGTAGACTCAAAACTGTTTATATGCATAGATCACCACTAAGCACTCTCACTTGGTTACGTGTAATTCCATTCATGGCAATTCAAGCTACGACTACAGTATGCCACAGGGTGCTCATCTCCGTCATTGTCCTTCTGAGACAGGACTGCCCCAACAGCGGAAAGGGATGCATCCATCTGCACTATAAATTCCTTATCAAAATTAGGGTAGCGCAACACCAGCGCACTAACTAATGTCATTCAAAGTGTATCAAAGGCACATTGACATCATTCCATCCATTCAAACATGGCGTCTTTCTTTAATAGCTCAAACAGCGGACCTCTGATGCAGCTGAAATTGGGTATGAATTGACGTTAATAACCCACCATCTCCAGAAAAACCTGAATGTCCCGCTTATTAGCTGGCTTAGTCGTCTTTTGGATGGCTTCTACCTTGGCTGTCTGAGACCTCAACCCAGTCACATCCACCATAAACCCAAGGCACTCAAGTTGATCCTTGAAGAAGTGGCATTTCCAAGGCCTAATTTTGATATTGGCCTCAGCCAGTCAGCAAAATACCTCTTCCAAATGAGTGAGATGCTCAGTGAATGTGCAAGAGAAGACGTTAATATTGTCAAGATACACAAGAATGCACGACAGCTTCAGATCACCCAGTATGGTATCCATTGATCGTTGGAACGTAGCTGGGGCGTTACATAGCCCTTGCGGCATGCATGTTGGTTGGAAAAGCCCTTTCAAGGTGATTACAGCGCATTTTTTTGTTCCTCCAAAGGCAATTCAATTTTCTAATAATTGGATATCAAATCCATCGCCAAGAAGTAGCAAGCTCCACCTAGCTGATCCAGCACATCATCGATCTGTGGCAGAGGGTATGAATCTTTTTTGGTGATGCTATTAATCTTCCAGTAGTCAATTATTACGCGGTTAGTGCCATCCTTCTTTTTAACAATTAGGACAGGTGAGGCCCATGTACTCTTAGATGGTTCAAGCATTCCCTGCTCTAGCAGCCTTTCAATCTCCTCAGTGACGATTTCTTCAGCTACCCGTGATTGATAAATTGGTCAAGACCTGATGGGAGGATGATCCCCAGTGTCCAGAAGATGAACAACCCCCTGAGCGCACCCCAAATCATGATTGTCATCCCAAAGATCTCTTTATATTTTTGAAATAAAGCTTTTGCCCGCTCCTTCTGATCTTCTGATAACCCAGATAAATTTTTCCATGGTATAACCACCATTGCACTAAGATGCAGTTTGATGGGCAGACCAAATTCATCCAGAGACCTGAACTCATGAACCTTATTGATCTCTTCAACCGGGTTCAGATGTAAATATGCTATAATCTGATGTCAGCGGATTTGAATTGGTCTGTTCTGGAGATTTGCTATTAGTACTTTGATTTCCCCATAGACTGGAAGTATGATGCCTGGAGCCACGTGGGGCTCAAGCCACAATTGTTGATGAGGGCCAACGATCTCTCCATAGAGCCCAGCTGGCACTTTCACTTATATCTCTGTGTGTCTACTATTACTTGATGTCCGGAGGGATTGGATATAGCTCCAGCTGCTCTAAGCTGTAGCCCTTGGTATTCGTATATCTGATGGGGGAGGGCCCGCGTTTTCCCTTTTGAATGATGATAGCGCACAGAAATCACCCCATCGCTGTAGGCAAGGTTGATCTGTCCCATATGCACTGAGCTATTCAGCACTCCGCTAGAGGTGAAATAAATAGGGATTCGCTGTCCCATAATGGCTAGGGTCTCTTCCATCATGGCGACTATAGCTCCATAGTGTCGCATAAGTGCAGTCCCAATCAATAGATCATAGTACTATTTGTAATACCACCGCCGGAGCCACCGCAACAATGGATCCAAACTGCAAGGGAAGCGCGCTATATGCTCCCTCAGGAATGGTGGTTTCAGCTCCAGAGGTCCCATACACCATCCGGTGGTCTATGTCAGGTTTTAAGGACAACTTTGCTAACAATTTAGTGGAGACAATATTAACAGGGGCGCCTGTATCAATTATAGCACATACCCAAGTTTTAGTTTCTACAATGTCACAGTAAGTGCATTCTGAGTAAGATGCATCCCATCTATTTACTATATGTACGCTTAATGATTCATGTTTTCCCAGGAAACTCCCAATACCCGCACCAATTTTAGGGTATTGGGTTACAATAGCGTCCACTGGAAGGGTGACATCTACTCCCCTCAGGGATAGGGCATCTGCGAACGGTTCTAGCTGATCTAACGGACTTTGGTCAAATATTTGACAAGCATAAAGCTTCAGTCAATCTGGAGAGTTTTTGTCCGCCATTTCTTCAACGTGCGCTTGGGTCAGCACATTTACTCCCCCAACCAGCTGTTGGTAGAGGAATGTATTGTCATACTGAGAAGCTTTGGCTATATTTACCACAGTAGACTCAAGTGGGACGTGTAAGTTCAAGGTAGCAGAAGTAGAGAGTCCCTTCTCTACTCCGCTCTGACTTTTCCCTGATAGCCTTGATCCTGTTGTATGGGAGGGATCTGTTGATTGGGGCACCATCGTCCCATGTGCCCAGTGCGACCACAATTAAAACAACTTACTCCATAGGGCCTATGGCTATGTTTAGTATAAGTTGGTTCACTTAGTAGATTGTTCTGAAAAGAATCAACGTAATCAGACCCCCAATGGTAAAATGGCCACCACCTATCAGTGTTGTTAGGGCCAGATCAGGAGTTAGTTAGATATTGATTGACAATTAAAGAACGCCCGTTATACTGTGGATAGTATCCGGATGGAATCCTCTCTGAACAGTTAACTCTTTCCCCATGATTAGGGTGAATAACGGCGACAGTGCAGATTTTCTCGTTTTTAGGTGGAGGGAAAGTTACAGATACGTGATGTACAAACTGAACAAGTTTAAGAAGAAGTACATTAGCCTCTAAATTGGGGCTATGACATTGTAAAGTTCAGGGTATGGCTTCACCGCTGAGGCCATCACAATACACACATCAACTTTGGATAAAATCCTTTCCCCAATCAGCACATGTGCTTCCATCATAAATTGGTCAGCAAATGCAGTGAGAGTCTCATTTCACTGAAACCCAATGATCAAAAACTTGGTTTTTCGCTGTGACATTTTTGCGGTTCCGCCAAACAACTGCAGCACTGTCTCCTTAACTTCATGGTATGAAACGGAACTAGCTGAGAGGTAACAAATGACTTGATCAGCACTCCTGACATCCAAAGAGGAGAGTAATAGTTTCGCCCTCTGCCAATCCAAAGTACCTTCAGTTGCAAGCTCAAATTGGTGAAAGAACCCATGAGTATTTCCTTTGCAATCAAATGGCAGCAACTTATCACTGTAAACCTTCTGAAGCAACTCATCTTTCCTTTTTAGCACAGTATCTAACATGAGTCTCAATTCCTCATATGAAACAGGGCCACCATTTTGTGCAGATTCTTTATCAAAACAACCTGGATGCAACATAGCTGGCCGCTGAGTTTTCATTGTATTATTGGTCAATGGGCCCCAAGTAGTGAGCACTACTGGTGAATCTCAGTGGTTCCATATGTACCCGCTAAAGGGTTTTTCGCACAGGGGTTTGACCATTGAACAATTGGAATGGATGATATGATGATCGCTGGTTCCTTGATACACTCATAAACACTTAATTTATAATAAAAATGGGAGCAATTTCCCCCAAACACTTCTTTATTTTTAATTTATAATAAACTGGCGGATCTTCCTTTAGTCCGCTCCTTTCTTTTTTTACTATCTCCCTCTTTTCTTCGTTCTAAAAACCTCTCAAGCCTACTCCCCCAGTCCCCTTGTTTCGCTGATATCCCAGCAACTTCAGTCAGTACCAACCCTTTCGCTTAGTTTATTCATGTCGCCATCTTTTCATTGGTTTTGGCTTGTTGTTATTCAATTCTTTATCACCATAATTTGAGGCGATCCAATATATCATTTGTCAAGTGTTGACATCACCTTATCGCTCTATTTTTAAGGCAATCTGATAAGACCCGTTATGACCCATTATCGCCTCATCCTAAAGTGATCAATCACTTATAGCTCTGAAACATCCTCGGCAGATTCTGTCTATTAAACCTTTAGCGGAATTCCTTCAATGATTCGCGTGGTCATAATGGTGGCTTGTCATCCAGTCATATATAGATTACCAACAGGACCATAGGGCTGTCATAGATTACCTCCTTTTTGATGAGATTACCAAGAAGGACTCATACCCATTGTCACACATTGACAATGTTTTGAAGCATCTAGGTGGCTCAAAATACTTTGCAGCCCATGGAACTACCCAGAGGCTAATGGCAAATGGAGCTCTCCTTTAAGGAACAGGAGAAAAGCTCCTTAATCATTAGCCAAGGGTTGTTTGAACCCATGAGGATGCCAAAGGGCTCGTTAACGCCCCTGCAACCTTCCAACATGCGGTTGATCACATTTTGGCAATCTTAAGTTATTGAGTGCGTTGATATACCTCAATAACATCACTGTGTTCAGCTGGATGTTTCAAGAACATCTAAGCACCTCTGGGAGGACTTTACTTGGTAGGCACTTCCAAGCTGAAATTAAATTGAAGCAAGTGTAATTTCATGAAGAGACAACTGGAGCTCCTGAGGCACAAAATTAGTCCTAACATAATTAAGCCTCAATATGGGAAATTTTATGCCATTGTGGCTATGGAGTCAACAAAGAGCATGAGGGACGTCCAAATATTTTTTATAATGGTGTAGTACTACAGGCAGTTCATCCCTCATTTCATGGACTTGGCGGCGCCCCTTACCTACCTGCTTAATAAGGAGATGAAGTTTAAATGGGGCCTAGAGCAGGAGCAGGCATTTTCATAGTTAAATGCACAATTGGTAAAAGCACCAATCCTAGCTTATATGGACTTTAATAAGACATTCTACATATACACTGATGACAGTGATGTGGGACTTGGCGTGATCTTGACACAGATGGATGAAGGCAGTTTGGATCACTTAATTGAGTACTATGAAAAAATATGCAACAAAGCTGAAAAAAAACAATCACCAAATGCAAGTGCTTGGCTGTGATCAGAGCAGATAAACATTTCAGACCTTATCTATATGGAGTACATTTTGAAAGTAATCATTAATCATAAATTGTTAAATTGGTGAAAAATATATGGGTCCTGATGGACGCCTTTCCCATTGGGCTGTCTTCCTCCAAGGATATTTTACAAATTATACATTGTGCAGGAGTAAACAACTCAATGCAGATAGCTTGTCAAGATTACCGATGTTCCACCTGCAAGCACCTTAAAGTGATCACTTTTATATCTTGATTGGGATACCAGAGGAGGTCTGTAGGATGAGACTGAGGAAGTTGAGAGCGTCCTGAGAAGAGGTTTTTAGCACGCCTGGCATGTTGATGGAAATCTGCAAAAAAAAGAATCAAAATAATTAGTACCCATACATCCATCCTAGTAATTGCATGGAGATAGTGATGGAGGCTCACAAGTATGTGGGTCATGGAAGATTCCAAAAGACGCTGGCATAAAAAAGAGGTTACACTGGGAGTTCATGTCTAATGGAGTTACCAAGCCTTGAAGTTATATTTACCTTATGTGAGTTTTCATCTTCTGGAGAAGCAATTTGAGTTTATGCCAATTCCTCCCACTGCACCTTTCAATAATGTCTAACTGATGTGGTGAAACCATTGCCAACTGCATCCAGTGGAGCCAAGTTTATCCTAGTAGCAATTTACCACTTCACTAAATAGGTTGAGGCCTCCATGATCAAGACATACTGCAAATTCCGTCACTTGTTTCATGTACAGTCAAGTGATTACAAGATATGGATGTCCTCAAGTTCTACTGTCAGACGATGGAAAGAACTTTAACTCAGATGTGGTGAAGAAACTGATAGATTTAGTGGGAGTGAAGCAGCAGTTCACTACCCCCTACAATCTATCATCCAATGGAAGTATCAAATAAGTGAACAGGACCCTATGAGAAATTTGAAAAAAGGCTCTTAATTACAAGTTGATGTAAGACCAGTTGCTGCCATCAGCGCTGTTGGATTACTGGCTAAGCCATCATAATGTGATTTATGTCCCCTTTAAAGCCCTGCATGGGCAAGAGGCCACTCTGCTGACCCTCCTGGCACTGATCTTCTTATTGGGTCAAAAGAACCTGCTGCCCAGAAATTACTAGCAGGAGTTAGCTGAAGAGCTTTGAGAAAGCAGTTAGAGGCTTCAAGCATCATTGAAGCAAGCCTCCGTCCAGCCAACAAGAGAGTCAGAAAAAAAACTAGGTTACCAGAGTTTAGCATAGGAGACAAAGTTTTATTTTATCACCTTCAGGTAACATAACCAGAGAAACTACAGGCCATTTGGACTGGGCCTGCAACCATCTTAATGAAGTGAGGATCCGAAATTTCTATCTGGGACAATGATACTAACATAGTGTTCAACAGAGTATATGCCTGGCACCTCATATAATACCACAAGTCTCATCTTGGGAGGGGAAGTGTTGCGTATGAGGCCACAACTGGTGCAACAAGTTATTCCTCAACCATTGGAATGAGTGAAAGTAACCCCCAAACCAGTGGAGGTACTGGTGACCAACCCACTATGGGCGGGGATACAAGAGGCCCTATTATAGATTTGGATAAGCCAAGGAATTTTTAGCAGGAGCATCATGATATCATGCAAAATAATTTTTTCCCTGAGGATTCAGAGGAGTTAGTATATGAAGACAACGTCACCACCAAAATTCAGTATAAAAAATTAATCCCCTTATATACCTTTGGGGTCCAAAATAATTCAAATCCCTAATGACGTGATGATGAGCTGACCCAATTACGCTGACAGGAGTGATAAAAAATCAAATTGAATATTCTCAAATCTGGCAATAATCCAAATTTCATGAGTCAGTTGAATTTGATGTAATGCACATCATAGGAGCACCATTGCTTGAACCAGAAGTTAAGATGAGCATTACCAAATATGATAATAAACCAGTATAAGCATGAAGTACATTGGCCCACAACCAGAAGCAGGTAAGGTTGAATGGGCCCATGAACATCCAGGTTCAGTGATAGGAGCCACTTTAAAATCTTAGGTTCTTCACCAATTGATGGTTCCCAGGAGGTGAACTGCACATGTTAATATGTGCATGATTTGCGTTTTCAATAGTAGTTGAAATTTGATTAATAATAGTATGACAAAAATTACACATAGTTGCATAGATAAACCTGAAATGGTCCAACAATAGAACTGTACTTTTCCATGAAATATCGTTGATTTTAACTATAGGGACTTCTTCCCTTATCCGCCAAATTTGCTCCAGGTTTAGATCCAGAAGTTTATGGCCTTTTGTCTCATCATTCAGAGTCTGCAAAAATTTCCATCTAAGTTCAGTTTCTCTTCTAAGGGTCCTTGATCCTTACTCTTTATATGACAAAAGAGTCCCTAATTATTGTATATCATAATAATAATAACTGAATATGAATAGAGTTTAAACACTATTATATTCTCATTAAAAACAGACTCCTTTCCTCTTTGCGTTTCTTTTGGAATCTTCTTTGAACCTTCTTCGCTTCTCCCAAAAGATATATGAAGGGATATAAATATTAATGATAAGGCTTTGTAACCAAGTGGTAAAACACTAGCGTACAATGCCGAGGATCTGGGTTCAATTCTCCTTGGGTATGCATGTAATTTTTTGGTAAATATTACTGATAAAATTTACAATGACGGAAAGGTCTGATTTAAGAGATTAATAAGGGCTAATGTTGAACAACAGTTAGCCGCCAATTTACTTTATAACTGATTTACAATTCAATCAGATAACCTCTTACACCCTTGTGATTTCTCACCCCCTCTATAAAACTGGAGACATAAGCCTATGTATTTCATGTCTACCTATCATACAAGTATATTGGTCCACCTTACCTATTAATTCCTTAGCACCTATATCAACCCAAGGATGGGTGAGATGAATGTAAGATCCGATCTTTTCTGAACTCTGCCTAAAACTGACTCTTTTATTAAAGTGAATTATCAGGGAATTTATAGAGGGAATTTGGCGCCAAACTCCTCATTTGGCATTTCAATCATAGAACAGCAGCCACTGCCATCAAACTTCCCTTTGACATCTCACCAGCAATGGCCTTCTCTATCTGGTTAGGATTCCTTTGTCAGACTTCCTTGAGACCTAGAATGAAAGAGCCAAAACGCGTCCCTAACATTTCCCGCTCAATCCCAGCAAAACAACCATATTTGTTGAGCGACCTGTCTAGTTATTGGGACTCTTTACCCATTATGGCAGGTCACAAACAAACTGATTGATTTGATAGTTGCAGGTAGAATCACCCGCCTCACAACTACTTATTAAATTCCCAATTGGTCAGTGATAAAACCCATCCAATTCCAATTGGTACACCTGTTAGTTAATTATGGATCAAATATCAGATGTCCCAATTCCATCAGCAACTCTGCCCAACAAGATCTCAAGCATTCACCTAGATCAATCCTGACAGATTCAAACCTGGTAAATTACCTAAGATCCCTTTAAACATTATTGTCCCAAACTTGAGGTCAGTCAATATACATTTCACTCAACATCAGGAATTATCCCTTAGTGATCCACAGGTAATCTAGGAGGTTAAAAAGATGGGCAAAAATCCCAACACATCATTCTTCTTGACTATATTTCCAGTGAGAATAGAATCAAGACAGGAAAATGCCATCTCAGACCAGGTCAAATACCTCTTGGTTTATCAGAGCACAGTGATCTGCACTCAACACTGCCCAGGAAAACCTAAGGCATATGGTTCTCTTCCTTTTCCTCCTTGCTACCACCTCCTCAGAGCGCGTTTCTCATGACCCACTGTCATTCCAGGCTAATCAATTTACTCATGACAATACTAGTCCCATAAAGCCTGGTTCCCCCTGGTCAGTGTCAAGACTGGGCTCCCAAGGCCCAGTCTGCCATCGGCCCTACACCACTCACCCCCATATGTGGCCATACCAACTCTGATTGGTCCTGTCCAAATGGACTGCCTTGCCGGGCACACCATGCTGAAGTGTGTCACACCAGCCTCTGTCGCCTTGGACCCCAGGAAGAGGTGCCCCCAAAACCTCTTTCCGCTCATGGAGTCAATGGGCTGAGGTGCGGCTAACTGGCCTCTGTCGCCTCAGGCCATTCTGGCTCCAAACTAGCCAGGGAAAGACCTCCCCAAATGGAGCCTGGCGCATCCACTCCCTTTTCTCTGAAGCGCCGTCATCTGCTGGCCAACAACTCGCGTTAAATAAATTAATTAAAATAAAATGAATTGGCAAAAAGCGGCCTTTATTGGAAGAAGTGAACTCAAAGTTGGAATAGAATTCCAAAGTGAGGGCTCATCGGGGCTTGAACTCTCTTTAAAATACTTCCAAAAAAGGCTAGAAGAATTGTGGGTAATGAGGGGTTCAAAAGCCTCCAGAATTGATGGCAACTAGGCAACTTGGTGGAGAAATGGAGGGGAACCTCAGAATGAACAACCAATCAAATGAACTGATTTATTTTTATTCCACTATTGACCTAATAGGAAAATTCTACTCAGAATAACAGAACTGCAACTAATAACACACATGAATCTCATAATTCCCAACCTTATGGGATTCATGTGCAATTGCGATTGTTACAGTCAGGGCATATGACCCATTGTCATATTCAGGATCTTGGTCTGGTGTCCTTGATTTCCCGATCTCCCTTCTCATCCTTGACAGGAGGTCACTGCCATTGATGTCTATCTCACAGCAAAGTTAAGTATTCTCAATTATATTTGCCCTTGTTATTTTCTCTTATTAACTCTTTTAGCTCATATCATTCTTATTTATTTTCTGAAGAGTTTATCTCATTAATTTTGAGATTAATTTCTCCAAAATTAGAGCTTAATTAATACCAAAGTGAAGAACGCCAACTATTATAAAAATTCTGACATCCCCCTCTTGTCTAGATTATATGTTAAATTCATATTCTTAGTACTAACAATTGCTTGACATTCTGTCTGATAAAGATGCTCAGCTCTTCCAATTGATGAGTCATTCCATGCAAAAAAAACCACTTCTATGGTCTCCCTAGGACTTTTACTCCCAGTCAAGCACCCTTAAGCAATACTTTTGCAGAACTACCGGAAATGGTATTCAACACTGATGAAATTAGAGTAGAGACCATCTCAAAAGCTTATGGCTAATTCTCCCTCTGTTGTCAATTCCCAAATTGGATTTTGATACTCTTCTGGATTTGGCTCCTTTTTCTGATACTCCTACTATTGTTGTTGATCCTCCTGAAGCAATGCCAACGGATATTGATCAATTTTTTCTTGCTGGAACCAGCTTGCTTCTTGAGTTCCATATTGACTTAGCCAATTTTATAAGCCAGCTCTCCTTTCATACTAACTGGCCATCAGAAATCGCAAACATTTTGAGCTCCCCTATGAATAATTAAGGACCCAAGTGACTAAGCTCTTTCCATAGCTCTGAACCCCTCTGATCTTATAAACATCTTAGATTGAGATGTTGCAGCCTATGCCCTTTGTTTCGCTGGCCAATTTATTTGAAGTTGGGCCACAAAGCTTCCATCCTCTCACAAATTCTATCACTCATTCTGTTCAAATTCAAGAAGCTTTTAGTCATTTTCTTCAGGATGCCATCTGCTCCTTGCATGACTATTTCATTTCTGGCACTTCCCATCTGTACCTCACCCTTATGACTCTGATTGGGGGCATGATTTGGCAAACTCCGCCTAGTACCCCTTGCACAATGCCAGCTCATATGTCCAATGTTCTTGACAAATTTATATTGGCAGGCGCTCAAGACCAATCTTCTGGCTCCAATGCCATTTTGGGATTACTTGGGGTTATTTTTCTGACTTCCTCTTCTTGTTCTGTTGCTTCCCTCCAAGATCTGGTGTATCAAGTTTGGCAAGTACCAACATCTCCATCTTGATTCCCCTCATTACATTCTCGCAGGGATCAGCGTCCACTCAACAAACTTAGCTTTGAGTAAATCTAGCTCATGCTAGAATCTGATCTCAAATAGATTTTAACGGTTCATTTAACCCTACTATTAAACATCCTCCCTCCTCTAAGAGGCAACATAGGCGGAATCGTCTCTGAGTTAAGGATAACTAATATAAAAAATTATATAAATATATCTTTTTATGTGCGTCTTTAATGTTATTTCCTGGTATATTTTTATCATTTTTTATTTTATTCCTTCTTTTTATATGGGATATAACCTTCACGTGGTTCAGCATTTCATCTTTGTACTTAATTCCCTAAACTGGTTTCTAGGTATACTCCAACCTACCAGTTTTCATGGTTCAGAATTCTTATTTTTTAAAACTTAATTTCTCTATTTTGGTTCATCAGTCCATTTTTAGGACTAAACCAAAAAATGTCAGTAGAAAACCATCTCAATGATTCAGCAGTCCTTTAGGAACACTCTTTTTTTCTTCAATCCAATGCTTTAAGTATTTATCATTGACTCAATTCATAATCCTTCCATTCAAGAGGTTCTTGATGGAATAGGCGTTCATTGCCATCTTGGAAATAATCTTGAATGGACCTGACTACAGCGCATCTAGATTGTTTCTTCTTCTAACCATGTGTATCACAATAGGCAATTTTTATTGCCTACTTGGTATTCTAATAATGCCAGTCAGTTCTTATTGTCATCATTTTTGCCTTGATTTTCTTCTTTAAGGTTGTATCAAATGCTTGCAATTGCATCTTGATCAGGATAATTGACAATTGGAGCAGGTACTTCTTAGCACTCATCCCCAATGTTGGTTCAACACCAAATATAGAATTGGTGGTAACGTAGCCTTCCATCATACAATAATCAAATGGCGTTTTTCCCATTGCTGTATGGTGACCGATATTATATGCAAACGTCACTGAACTGAGGTATGTTCCCCATGTGGAAGTTCTCCTTGTGCCAGCTTCCTCAGCATCATGGCCAGCATTCCATTAACTCATTCTACAAGCCCATTCGTCTCCAGCTAGTAAGGTAGTAACATGACTTCTCAGATACACATTATCTTGTTCAACCTTGATGTTAAATTCTGAGGATTGCTCGCTTGTTAAATATAATCCTGCACGCTTAATTGGGTTGAAGTTTGGCTAAATGATCCTCAATTTAGCCTGTGTCTTATGGTATTTTGACCATTTGGAAGCTCATTAGGCATATCCAGATTATTCCAACTCTTCTGGTTGATCTTGGGCTTAATTTTCCCTTCATATTTAGAAACTTCTACCAAGGCAGGCAAAGGTACAAGCTTTAAATTTGGCAATTTCATCTTATTAACACTCTTCAAAAGAGAAATCAGAGGAAAAACCAGTAAAAAGATTAAATAAAATAGATCTTTAAATAGACTAAATTATTTATGATTATTTATTTAGGCCAGGCGCCGGTATTTATACCTCTAGGTCATCTCCTGGCCACATTTTGAGCACGCAATTTCCACATATTATTTTTCACCACAGTTTGGCCCTTGAACTGATATGACTGAGACTAATTTCTAGGTTTAAGGTGGCAAAATACTCTCATATTTGGGATTATTTTAAGGGACAAAAATCACAAAAAGAACATGCAAAATTGTCCTAGGATCCTCTCAATTTGAGTTTCATCAAACTGCTGATAAAATACATCTTTTGTGAAATTTTGGCATAGATTAAAGTAGATGATGCACACCTAATAGGACGTCAGCAGACCTCTCTCAATAGCACTAGGTACTCCCATTTGGGCAGTCCATGTGCAAGTGCTAGCATTTCATTTACAAGGTTGACATACAAATCTTGCGTAGGGCAGGAAATTGATTACTCTTAGAATTAGCCTAATTTTAGTTTTGTCATACAGCAGATGAAATATGACTTCTGGGAAGTTTGGCACTGATTTCAATTAAATGACGTACTACTAATCAGGATGTCAGCAGGCCTCTCTTGATAGCACTAGGTACTCCCATTTGGGTGGTCCATGTGCAAGTGCTATCATGCCATTTATGAGGATTGACATACAAAATCTGCCATAAGGTGGGAAATTATGTTTTTATGATGGTATTTGTCCATGGGATTTTTAGACGTTATTTTTGGATCAATCCCCAGATGATTTCTTAAGCTGAATAGTTGATATTGCTACCAGTTTAGTCAGGACCAAATGCCAAGTTTGGTGCATGTATAATTGGCCCGAATAAAAAACTCTCTTTCCACTAGGCATAACTTTACAAGCAAATCATACAGAAAAAAGAAGCATTCTTGATTGCCCACCATAGTTTGCTCTGATGTCCTTGGATTCCCTAATGGCTGCTCCAGAGTGGGGCAGCGGTGAAACTCCCCTGCCATTTTCCATCTGGCAAGAAAATGCACTTGAACTGGCTTTACCCAGTCATACCAAACCTCTGGGATGATTTATTCCTCCCAAGGATCTTGACGCCCACTCACTCATACCCAAGTGGTGCCTCATTGCCCCCTGGTGCTCCCCCAGAGCAACATATGTTTTGGATTTAGGGTCAATTATGGGAAACTTTCTCCTTGCCATGACCAAGCCATTATCAAAATGGCTCATGTTATGATGACTCCTGCCAGTTTTATTAATTTCTGACCCTATAAGGAGTATTTTGATCTCAGCTTCACCTGTGAAGCTGACGCTGCCACTGCAGCAAATGTGCCCCTGGTTTTCCAGGGTACCTCTCTCCTCACAATTCAGACCTGGCTCCCAGATGATACCACTTTGGTGGTTCACCAGTTTGCCCACCCACCTCCCCCTGCGGTGCTCCACCAGGAGCTGATGGACGGTTTAGCAGCCTATGGCTCCAACCCCATCTTAAAATTTTGTGGTCCCAAATGGGGCCACATGCCTCGCTGGGCCTTGGGCGTATGCCACAATCAGCCCTAAATTTAGTAAAATTACCTTGTTGATTCCCCTCATGCTGTCATTCCTTCTGCCCTTGACCATCCGTTCTGGGCCCACGTCAAGGGTGGGCAGACAATCTGTCCATCCTGTTTTGAGTTGGAACACTAGAATGTAAGTTCCCTTCCTTAGCTGCTTCCAACAGCTCTGATTTTTCGTCCACCAGCTTCCAATCCACCACCCACCCTACACAAGTTTTGGTATGAGGTACAATCCTACCTTACCCTCCCCCAAAGCTTATTGCTGCAGCTGCGCCTGCAGCCACCAATCAGCCTCCTCCTCGCCCCAGTGCCACAAACGCTCCATTCAATCAAGCATTGGCTTGGACCCCAGTTTGCTTCCATGCATCGTCTAACAAACCAACCAAACCTCAGGCATATGACAATTCCCCAATTTAATTTAACCAAAATCTCTGGGATCTATTTGCTGAAATTGATAGGTCTGGTAATACTGTAGAAGAAACAACTATCCAACTTGAGAAGTTTGTATATGCTGACCATGATGCTAAGCTACCCCCTTGTTTATTCACCTCATAGCAAAATGCCAAAACATTCTGCAGTGACCACCAGCTGGCTGTTGAAGTAACAGCTAAGCCAGATTGTCATCCTCTCCACAAAGCTGTCACCAAATCAGTGGAAATGCTCGCAGGTGAAATCCCTTCTCCCATTATCCCCTCCACTGCCAATATGCTATAAAAGAATATGTTGATTGAATCTTACAAAGCTACCAATGATGCCATCTAGAATGTGGCAGTGATAGTGTGGAATCCCAAAGCCAAGATTACCTGCACCAATATCACCATGTTTGTGAAGCTCCCCAACGCATGCATGAAATCTGAAACAGCTTTGACCAATAATATTATCTCTCTTATGGTCAACCGCTGTCTTCCTGCCACCTCAATTATCAAAGATTTCGCTCCACATTTCACTGATGCTCCATTGCCCTTGCTCTCCACCATAGCCCATGCCCTGCTTTGAGGTGAAGACAATGCTGAGGATGAGCCCCCTGATCCCCCTCCCCTTCCAACATAATGGTGTGGGATCCACTTCCAGATGCCACAAATTCTCTGTTAAAGTGAGAAATTTACTTTATAAATAAAAATAATAAATAGCGCTTTGTTAAAGTTTTTTAAGTTTTTTATTGTTTAAGTGTAGCAAACCAAGAAAGGCCCTTTTTTGATACTAGTATTTCCTATTTAAACTAGTTCAAATCCCAGGACCATGGGTATTTGGGGCTAAAGTATTATAAAGCTGAGTCATCCAAATTAGGAAATATAGGCTTTTGGCCTATCAGATCGAAGATAAATATTTTGAGGCAAAACTGACCCATGCGGTAATGATTTGATAAATTGTATCCAATCACCAGCAAGTAAAATCTTCTCACCTCAGAGATAATCAGACTCATGTGGTGATGATTTGTTAATTTGCACCCTATCATTGTCAAGTAAAGTCTTCTCACCTCAGAGATGATCAGAACCATGTGGTAACAAATGCCTCAAATTCAGCCGAAAAGTCAGAGCAATCCTATTATCAGTTCTTACCTTATTAAGCCAATTTTGGTTATAAACCATATTTTCCCAATAGTTAGGATTCCACCAAGAATCTGCCAAGGTCTTTTCGCCGTTGGTATTCATATCATTGATAACCACAATATTATTTATAGATTGGGCAGGTGATGGGCCAATTATGGTAGCAGATTTGGGAGCACTCATACCTCCAACATTCTTTTTTATAAGTCGAGAAGGAGAATGTCCAACATTGCCCCCCTCAAGAATGTTGGGAGGGGTGTAGGGTTGTAGGAAGCGGCCAGGTACCCAGTTTATGATAATTCCTGTAGCCAAAGACTTTATATAATACTCATTTCCTCTCTTATACATGATGGTAAATGGCCCCTCCCAGATTGATCCAAGTTTGCCACTATGTGGAGTTATGCAGTTGTGGTAATATAAAACCATATCTGACACTTGGAAAGAGGGTAAAGGAGCTCGGAGCTCATTGGCAGCTTGGCCTTCTTTAGTAACGGTTTTAGCTAGGTTGGTCGTAGCCTCTGATTGAAGTTGAATGATGCGGTTAGCTAACCTTTGCATGGCTTTCTCAGGCTCCTCTCCTCTAGAGAAGACATCCTTAGCTAGAAGAGCAGGTATGCCTGGTTCCCTTCCATACAAAACTTGGAAAGGGGACATCTATAAAATCTGATGATAGCTAATTTAGTAAGCCATAAGAGTGCTAGGGAGATAATGATCCCAATGAAGGGGATCAGATGAAGCCATTTTCCATAAGATAGAAACCAAAGTACCATTTGCTCGCTCCACTGTACCATTGGTTGATGGGTTATATGGAGCTGAGAATAGTTGCTGGGCTCCCATGGAAGCAGCCAAGATATTGACTACTCTGGATGTAAAATTTTTCCCGTTATCACAGAGTAGTACTTGAGGGCACCCATGTTGAGTAAAAATATTTTGATGAAGAAAGGTGGCAGTGACCTTAGCAGTTTGAGCTGGCAACGCCACAGCTTTAACCCACTTCGTGAAGTGGTCAATGCCTACCAAAATATATCTGTTTCCACCGGTGGTTTGAGGAAGTGGCCCTACTATGTCCAAGCTTATGGTATGGAACGGCTGTTGCGTTGTAGTCAGCTGATATTGATATCTAGTTTTGAGCTGAGACTGTTTCTTACATGTAAGGCAAGCATCCAAGACTTTGATGATGGCTTCCATGATTCCCTCCCAAAAATATCGATCCTTTATCCACTCATAGGTTTTCTTTACTCCTCCATGGCCTAAAGTTGAATGAGCTTCCAGGATAACAGGTACACGTTCTGAGGGTCGTAGGTAAGGCAACCACTTCGCCCCTCAAGTGCTTATACAACTTCCCACTTTCTACTTTAGTGTTATGGGAGTGCCAGGCCAATATCCTCTGTACAGGCTCATCCTCATCTTCCCAGTCGTTTGGGGTCATTAAAAGATCATACAGCTGCTCTGCTTCACTGTTATTTAGGTGGAGGATGGGCAGCCAAGTTAACCCATCAACATTCATGTGGCAGGTTCCAGCGCAGTGTTCAATATTTTTATCATAATGCTGGAGCTTTAGAGCCCAGCGAGCTAACCGCCCCGTAGGGTCCTTCATGTTTTGTAACCATTTTAAAGATGTGTGGTCTGTAATCACATTGAAAGAGGTCCCATACAAGAAAGGGCGGTAATGCTTCACTGCTAGTAGAACGGCAAGACACTTTTTCTTGGTAACACTATAGTTGTGTTCTGCCTTTGATAGCATCTTACTAAAATATGAGACAGGATGATCTACCCCTATTTCATCTAATTGGGCTAGGATGGCCCCGACGGCATAGTCTGAAGCGTCTGTAAACAAGATAAATGGTTTTCCATAATCGGGATGCCTTAGGATAGGCCGTTTTTGTAGCAGCAACTTCATTGTTTCGTAGGCAGCCTTCTGTTCAGTGCCCCATTGGAAAGGAATATTCTTTTTTAGTAACCAAACAAGGGGCTCGCTGAGTTGGGCAAACTTAGGGATGAACTGATGGTAATACACCATCATCCTTGAAAATACCTGTATATCCTGTAGATTTTTGGGGGTGGCATTCTGGCAATCGCTTCCACCTTATCTTGTATGGGTTGGATACCCTCTCAAGAAATGGTATGTCTGAGGAAGTTTAATTTCTTTTGGAAAAAGGTACACTTTGAAGGTTTTAATTTGATAGTTGAGCGTCATAAGTGTTGGAATACCTCCTTCAAATGATCAAGGTGCTCGTTAAAGGACTTCAAGAATATGGTAATGTCATCAAGGTAGATGATAACGCAGGTTAACTTAAGATCCTGCAAAATGTGATCCATTGCACGCTGGAAAAAGGCAGGTGCATTGCACAACCCTTGAGGTAATCGCGTGGGTTGGAAAAGACCTTCACTGCATATCAACGCGCATTTCTCTTGATCTTGAGGAGATAGATCCATTTGCCAATAACCACTGGCCAAGTCCATGGCAGAGAAAAAGTTTGAGCCTAAAAGCTGGGCCAGGGCATCGTCAATGCGTGGGATAGGATAGCTATCCTTTTTTGTAAGATTGTTTAACCTGCGATAGTCCATAACTATCCGATGACCTCTGTTTTTCTTCTTAATTAGCAAAATAGGGGAGAACCAAGGGCTTTGCGAAGGAACTAATAACCCCGCGTCTAATAACTGCATGAGTTCCGTCCTAATTTGTTGTTCCTCCACCTTTGACTTGCGATAAGGTTTTGACCTAATGGGATGGGCATCACCCACATTGATGGAATGGCACCAGCCCTTCATTTGGCCATAATCATTGTCTGACTTCGAGAATATATCACTATACTCATCCAGAAGAGTATGCACTTTCTCCAACTCATCTGAGGTCAGCTCATCCGAAATATGGACGTTTGGCAAGGTACATATCAGGTTATCTGTGGGCAGGCCCATATCCATCATAGTACCAATGTAGTGAATTTGTTCAATGTCCTCCACAGGGAATAAAAACCCTCAGCCCACCTCCTGGTGCTTTTTACAATTATGTCCTTTTCGGTGAGGTTGCCCAACAGTAGAACAATAGGCCTCTGATAGGCTGGGTCTAAAACACCAGGCAATACTCGAGGCTCACCAGGGCTAATTCTGTCGATGCTTAAGAGGTGTAATAAACAGTGGCGAGGAATTTTAAGAGTGATTTTTGTGTCTACCACCCATTATTCACTAGGCTTAATCACCACTTCATCAGCCGCATAAAATAGAATACCTTCAGTAGCATCCACGGAATCAGGCAATTTTTTTGTATTTTGCCCAGAGGTGGTATAATGTATAGGTAAAGCAGAAAGTGGGTACTCAACCATGCAAGAGTATTCCTTCTTGCTGGGTTCTTTATTGGCTAGAACTAAGGGGACTTCATAATTGAGCAATGACAAGAACCCTTGCTTCATATTGATAATGCCTTCATATTCAATCATAAACTGAGTTCCTATAAGCATATCATAAGCGTTATTATCCAAAGCCATTGTGGGGGCCAATAGAATAAGCTTCCCAATATGAATGGAAAGGGATGAGTAAGCACCCAGTGCGCGGGTGTTGTTGGGACCAGTGATTCCAAAGTCTTGGTTATATTCTAAGTCAGGTGCAAGTTTGATCTTTTTCATCAACTTGGAAGAGATTACATTCACTGGGGAGCCTGTATCTAAGATAGCCATCACCCAAACTTTTTGGATAACCACTTCGACCTTCATAAGTATCCCCCCAAAAGTGGGCAATAGCGCTAAGACCTCCTTAAGATGAAAAGTGGAGGCTAATTTGCACGCGGTCTCGGGGTAATTTTCCAGGATAGAATGCATGGTATGGCCATGCTGGAGAGGGCGAATAAGGTTAGACAACACCTCATCCGCATCACTGGTAGTATCAATAATGGCTGGTTCCCCTACAACTTGATGAAGATATGTCTCTTCAGGTATGGTGGCTTCATCTACTCCTCCAACATTCAAGTGATTGGGTACTTCCACTTCAGCAGGTACTCCTACAACGAAATAGCCAACCTCATCTGTTCCCCCTCCAAATCATCCCCAGGGGTATTAGTAATGCGAGGTAATGGCATAAGTTGTTTAAATGAGTCAGGCACATGAGATTTGTCAGCAATAGGTGTGCCTTTCCCTACGCTGACATTGCTTTTCCCTGCTCCTGTTCCTCGGCGTCAGCTTTCTTTTCCAGCACACAGCCTCCTTGTGTCCAAACTTGTAGCAGTATTCGCACCAAGGGCGTTCAGGACGTTTTGCTTTGGGGTTTTGCTCTTCAGAATCCATTATCTGAAGGGGCTCCTTCTTGTCTTCAATAGCTAGGGCTCAAGGCTTAGGCTTTGAATCCTCAATGGTTAGAACGCGAGGACGAGATACTGCTCCACATGGAACTTCAGGCTTATGAAAATCAGCAACATCTATTAATGCCTCCTTGATGTCTTGAATGGTATGGAAATAGCGTTTAACTGAGGTGATGTGCATCACTAGCGGAGGGTAAGAAGCCACTCCAGTCAAAACGGCGGCTACAGCATCATCCAAAGTCAACATCTTTGAGGTTAACAATGTCTGTGCTTCCATATAGAATCACTCCACAAAGGCGACCACTGAATCTCCTTTTTGGATACTCATATGCATAAAAGCTTGCTTTTTCATACTTAAAGCCTTTTTTGAACTGAACGTGTTTATGAGGGCCTCTTTAACCTCGGACCAAGTGTTAAGAGCATCCATGTGTGGGACCATCACCTCCTTTGCCATGCGGCCCAAACAGGAAAGTATATGTTTGGCCTGCTGATGATCCATTGCCCCTTCCATAGCTGCTTCATAAATGTATAAAAATGAAGCAATGCTGCCTTCACCCAGAATAAACTTGTCTTTGAACGTCAGTTTGAATGAACTAAAATCACCCCTGGTAAGGGTATGAACAGCTGGAGCTTCTGTTTCTGGGGTTTCAAAGTGGTAGTTTAACTGGTCGAAGGTCCGCGAAAGGCGATCATACTGGTCATGTATGAATTTGTGCTGGGTTTCCATTTTGGTGAGGGCTTTTAAGGGCCCAGATTCACATAGTCTCAGTTGAGCTTCGATCCCTAATTTATGAGTTTCAGGATCTTCCATCATCTCTCCATTGCATTGACTTGAAAATGGAGTTGTGACACCAGCAATCTTAGATTTAATTGAGCAGTTTCCACGGATTCCACGCGGTTCTTCAGCTCTTCTTTCATTTGTTTACACCCTTCATCGTCACGAGGGTGTGAGCTTGGGCCTTGTACTCCATCCTTGATCTGCTCATACTTCTGCTCGACCTGTGTTAATTGATTAAATACTTCCTTCAACAGCACAGGGCTTTCCAGTGAAGCTTTTACCACTTTTGCTTTGGTTTTGCATTCAGTCAGGCGACGTGCCAAATATTTGGTACTTTCAAATTAAGCTTTGAGAGCTAGCTCCTTTTCTAGCTGAACAACCTTGGCTGCAAGGGTGGTGGTGGCGCTAGATGGTTCAAGCAACAGATGGCGTTCAAGCTCATCAACACGCGAAAAGGCCCGAATTAACTGTTGCTCCACCACAGCCACACGCTATTCATATTCCTCTTGAGGGATGGAGTTGGGGGCTGAAAGGTCCCGGTGCATTTGCTCATTATGTTTTCTAAGTTCATTAGCAAACTCTTCCAACAACGAGCGGGTGCTAGCGGTGGAAACGTTCAGTTCATTCCAGAATATCTTCATGGCCTCCTCAACATACTTTACAATCCCAGTGTCCATAGTAATAAGTTGGTCATGCAGCTGTATGATGAAGTTACAGTTAGCTTCCACACCAGATCTAACTGCTCCAAGATGTTCAGAGGTCAGTTGGTACAACTTATCATAAGCTAAATTCAGAGCTGCATGAGTATTTAGGTGTCAATGTAACTCTTCATGATGTCTGGCTAAGAGATGCATCATGTGTACCAAGGCAGGGTGAGCAAACTTACGTACGTAGGTGGTCAAATTTGTAAGCTGACCATAAGTCTCTGGGAGGACACTAGTCTCATAGAGAAACAAGTGGCGTTCCTCTACCAACAACGCTCGTTCACAAGATGCAATGTCACTAGGGTTAAGGATACCATGAGTAAGGTCTCTCACAGCTTCAGTAGCTGGCCAGGTGATGCAATGAGACTCAGGTATTAATATGCGTTCAAATCGTTCTTCTCCAAACATCAAAGTAGTAGGGCTGTCCATTTGATCATCGTCTTCAGTCCCTTCCCCATTTTGCACCCAACTGGTGACACTCTCCATTGCTTTAATACTTATCAAAGTATTTGGGGTGATCCCCTGTAGTGAGCACCAGTTTATGGGATCCACCGACAGATGCCACAAATTCTCTGTTAAAGTGAGAAATTTACTTTTTAAATAAAAGTAATAAATAACGCTTTGTTAAGTTTTTTATATTTTTTATTATTTAAGCGGAGCAAACCAAGAAAGGTCCTTTTTTGATACTAGTATTTCCTATTTAAACTAGTTCAAATCCCAGGACTATGGGTATTTGGGGCTAAAGTATTATAAAGCTGAGTCATCCGAATTAGGAAATATAGGCTTTTAGCCTATCAGATCAAAGATAAATATTTTGAGGCAAAACTGACCCATGCATTAATGATTTGATAAATTGTATCCAATCACCAGCGGGTAAAATCTTCTCACCTCAGAGGTGGTCAGACTTGTGTGGTAATGATTTGTTAATTTGCACCCTATCATCGTCAAGTAAAATCTTCTCACCTCAGAGATGATCAGACCCATGTGGTAACAAACACCTCAAATTTGGCTGAGAAGTCAGAGCAATCCTATTATCAGTTCTTACCTTATTAAGCCAATTTTGGTTATAAAACATATTTTCCTGATAGTTAGGATTCCACTGAGAATCCGCCAAGGTCTTTTTCGCCGTTGGTATTCATATCATTGATAACCACAATATTATTCAAATATTGGGCAGGCGATGGGCCAATCATGGTAGCAGATTTGGGAGCACTCATACCTCCAACATTCTTTTTATAAGTCAAGAAGGAGAACGTCAGACAGATGGGATAAGTAGTTCCCAGTGTCCCACCTGGTTGGTTGTGTTCATGTTTTGTGTGTTGTCTGCTAATTGGGTGATCCATTCATTTTTGTTTGGTGATGATTTATTTGTTTGCTCTTCATGTTTTGGTAATGTCCATCTGCTGGTTGGCTTACCTTAGTTGAATAAAAATAAAAAAATTGGCCTGAATATGTGAAGATATTTGGCCCAGGCTTTTATGAGTTTAAATTTAATTTAATAGATGTTGTGATAATTGGCTTGAGCTGTCAAGTGAATAATTAGGTTAATAGATGTTGAGATGATTAGCCTGATCTGTTAAGTGGATAATTAGATTAATTGACGTTGAGATATTTGGCCCAATATGTCAAGTAATAATTAGGTTAATTAACATTGAGATAATCAGCTTAATCTGTCAAGTGGATACCTAGATTAATTAAAGTTGAGATATTCAGCCCAGGCTGTCAAGTGTATAATTAGTTAAATCTGATGTAAAGATATTCAGCCTGAGCTGTCAAGTGGATAATTAGCTTTAGTTGAGAATTAGTTAATCAGCCTGTTTTTTATAAGGATAATTGGCCTGATTTGTTGATTGTAAAAGGGTTTATTTTTGGGTCAATCAGCAGAATATGACATTCCCCCCCACTTGACTCAAACACAAGCCCTAAGATTCCAAATTAGATTTCATTGATCTTCGTTATTCTTTGATTTTAGCCCAAATTGCTGATAGCTTTGGAGTCAGATCCCCTTACTCATCCTCAAGTGTGAACTATAGTATTAATTAGGTGTGATATAAACATTTTTATCATTTTAGTTTATATATTTGTTCTAAAATTATTATTTTAATACTTTTTTCTTTTCTTATTCTATTTACTATATTTTTTATATTGCAATGCTAATATTTTACATGTTTTTAATTGGCCAATCTCTTGAACCTTTTTATAAAAATTTGGTGGACACAGTTGTATATATAATTGATCTTAACATCTCTGTTTATATAGTTAACATGCAATGTCTTCTCCATGTTGGTCAAGTTATGCAAATTGGCCATTATGACAACATTATTAAGGCTGATTAGGTCCTTGTTGGGAAGCCTTATTTTTATAAAAGTTCCAAACTTGTGAAACAAGCTAATTGCATGATATAAAAAAGATGCTCCATCATCTTTTTGAATCACCATGCCCTATGGCCTTATGGGAAGCCAAAATGATGTCTGTTTGGGCCAATGGTCTTGGAAAAATATACTATTTTCCCTTAATGATCATGTAGAGTGTCCTGTTTTTGATAGTTATATCTTGTTGTAAATCTGATAATAATTTTTGGAAAAATTTACTCATCATGGTATACTCCACTGATCATCTTAAACAGCTCATCAGTGGCCAGACTAAGCATTGCAATAGTTGGCATTTAGGAGGCAGTTGCTATTTTAATGCTTTACTCCAATGAAATGCTGAATTGTGTAATTGTAGGCTTGAAGCATTGGTATCCAGCAGTCTAATCGGCCCTTTGGCTTTCTCAATCTATTCAGCCATCTTAGGGACATATGATTAACAACAACATTGAACTGAGTGTCATGAAAATACATCCAAAAATGCTTGAAAGAATATCTGGCCATCAACCATTCTTGTTTTGCCACTTTGCACTTTCTCTCATAAGCGTTTAAGGTCTTATCAGTGATGGCAAAAGTGTGTTTTTCACCGTCTTCTTCTATTTGAGGTAATACAGCCCCCACTGCCATGAGAGATGAATCAATATGGACAATAAATTCATGGTCAAAGTCTGGATATTGTAGATTGGGTGCAATCACTAGTGCCGATAAAGCTGATATTACTCTTCTTGACAAGTTAAATTCCAATTAATATTGGCCGTGTCTTTGTATACATGAAAAAGTGGATCCCCAGGTTGTGCAAAATGGACATGAATTTGAATATTGGCCAATCATTCCTAAGGGAGTTTGAATATTGCACTTTGATTTGGACTGTTTCATTTCAGATAAGCTATGTAACTTAAATGGTTGGGGTTGAAGTCCTTTCTTATTAATTATGACCTCATGGGACTCCAGCTGATCCTTCTCAATTACAGATGCAATTTTAGTTTGTTCAAACTTCTTCTTGGCCTGATTTAACAGCATTTAAAGTGGTATCTTTTTTTCACATCAGAATGGTGCACAGGAAAGATGGGCAAAATTTGATACTGTGTGTGCTTTAAATCTGGCATAGGTGAAATTGTCATAATCCAAGACAAGGGCTTTATACCAGAGGGTTCTTTATCACTGGGTTTTATTTGAATACTGTACTTTCACTTAATTGAAAATTTGCTTGTGTGGAAGGAGGAGAATTTTTGGTAGTTAAATAGGCATAAGGTTCCATATAAAACAATAGCTTGCCTGCTTTAAGGGAATTAATTATATTTCTTCCCTCCCCATGGTGGTAGATAGTATGTGCTTTGTATCAAATATAAACATCTGGTCTGGGAGATCCTGTAAGAGTGTTTATTTTTGAGTGAGCACCAGTTGTCAAATTCTGAGGATTGCTCGCTTGATATGTATAATCCTGCACGCTTAACTGGGTTGAAGTTCAGATAAATGATCCTTGATTTAGCCTATATCTTATGGTATTTTGACCATTTGGAAGCTCACTAGGCGTATTAAGTTTATTCTGAATCTTCTGGTTGATCTTGAGCTCAATTTTCCCTTCATATTTGGGAACTTCTACCAAGGCAGAAAAGGGTATAAGCTTTGTATTTAGCAATTCCAGCTTGTCAACACTCTTCAAAAGAGACTTCAGAGGAAAACTAGCAGATAGATCAAATAAAATAGATCTTTATTTAGAATATATTATTCAATGATTATTTATTTAGTCCAGACGCCGGTATTTACACCTCTAGGTCATCTCCTGGACACATTTTGAGCACGCAATTTCCACAGATTATTTTTCACCACAGTTTGGCCCTTGAACTGATATGACTGAGACCTATTGCTAGGTTTATTGGTGGCATAATACTCTCATATTTGGGAGGATTTCAGGGACAAAAATCACAAAAAGAACATGCAAAATTGTCCTAGGATCTTCTGGATTTCATTTCATCATACTGCTGATGAAATGCATCTTATGTAAAATTTTGGCATAGATTAAAGTAGATGATGCACCCCTAATCAGGATTTCAGCAAACATCTATCAATAGCACTAAGTACTCACATTTGGGCAGTCCATGTACAAGTGCTATCATGCCAATATGAGGATTGACATACAAATTTGATATAAGGTGGGAAATTATGTTTTTATGATGGTACTTGTCCATGGGATTTTTAGACGTTATTTTTGGATCAATTCCAAGATGATTTCTTAAGCTGAATAGTTGATATTGCTACCAGTTTAGTCAGAACCAAATGCCAAGTTTGGTGCATGTATAATTGGCCTGAATATGTGAGGATTTGTGGCTCAAGCTTTTGAGAGAAAAATCGAATTTAATTGATGTTGAGATAATTGGCTTGAGCTGTCAAGTGATTAATTAGGTTAATTGATGTTATACATTTGGGTCGCTGATGCCTCAACCCCTATGCTGTCTGGCATGGTCTGCAAGCTAAAGAGGTTCTGGATAAAATTTTCTCCAAAGCATCCTCACCTTCTGATATGGGTTCATAGGCTGATAACTTAGGGGCTATATTAGGGATTTTTTTATTTTCTAATAATCCTTTTATTTGGCTCATTTGCAAATAAAGATGAGTGGCGGCTCCCCCTTTTGGGTTGGGCACCACTAATGCTAAAAAAAGAATTTTAGATATGTGGCCTGAGCTGTTAGGTGGATAATTAAATTAAATGACGTTGAGATATTTGGCCCAATATGTCAAGTGGATAACTAGTTTAATTGACATTGAGATAATCAGCTCAAGCTGTCAATTGGATACCTAGATTAATTGAACTTAAGATAATCAGCCCAGGCTGTCAAGTGGTTAATTAATTAATTTGATGTAAAGATATTCAGCCTGAGATGTCAAATGGATAATTGGCTTTAGTTGATAATTAATAAAACATCCCAAGGTTTGGAAAGATAATCAGCCTAATTTTTTGGTTGTCAAAGGGTTTAATTTTGGGTCTACCAGCAGAATCTGACACTTGGGATCACGTGGGTTGTGAAATTCAATCCATTATTGCTTAATAAGCCTTGCAGGCATCCATAGTGGTATACAACTTGATCCAGGATAAACCTTGCAGTGCTTGTAGGTCCACTTTTGCCAGGGCCTTTGTCTCAACCCAAATAGTTAGATGGTTAAACAACTATTATGTATTTGACTCTCCTTGTGATCATGGTCAATGGTCCCATCACATCAATCAACACCATATGGCAGACAAATTATGGGTGGACTAGTCAATATCTGACCATGTTCTTGTGTGTCTTGTGCAACTGGCACCTCACACAGTAATCCAGATAATTGGCCACATCATAGTTGATAGACTTCCAGTATTAGTAATATCAAATGTGGTTGGTCATCTAACTCAGGCCTATATGCCTGACAACCTTATGCGCAGCTTGAACAATTGCTGCTTGTTCCAATGTTCTTATAAATAATAATCATTTTCCATTGATAATCTCAAAAACTTGTCCATCCTTAGTCTCAAAGTTTTTCCATCGTTTTCTGAAGTGCACCTTGGATTTCTCAGGGCTCATTCTCAATTTCTCCAGTGACCAATAGATTGATGCTCTTGGTCACCCATGCTGGTAATCCCATCTCATTGAGGGTCCCAAAATCATGGAATTTTTCAATTCTGTTATTGGGATAAGATGGAAAATACTTTGATCTTCTTATTTTGATCTTCATCAGTTTTCCACTTAAATTTTCCAAGAGAACTTAAATTTCTCCATGACCTGGCATAACTATTTCAGGAACCATCTATGGCTCTACTATGGACTTTTTCCATGGGCTACTGACTTCTCCATACAACAGCTCAGGTATCTTCAATGTCAATCCCATATCAACTATGAACTGTGAACCAGTGGCATGGTCCTCAAATTCTTGATTCACAATGGAATTCCCCAATTTTCCAGGATTTTTATTGCATTTCTTTATTTTTGCACAACCAATTGGTAGCAAATTAGGACAATGCTGTCATTATAGATCAGATTGACGAAAAAAAATTTCTATTGGTCAGTGGAGTTTCCCCATCTCTCTGATAAGCTAGTAGTAATGTTTGACCTAATATGGTCAATGTTATATTTGAAGTTACATTTGACTCAATACTTTCTTAAAAACTCAGTAACAATCAGAATATTGTAGTTTTGGTTGGCCAAAACTATTGCTGGGGCGGATACTGCTAAATATCTAAATTGAAGTGGTAAAGTGCTATATGCTCGACAAAAATTTTTGTATTTGGCCTGTGATCCCATATTCTTCCTTGTGCTCCAATTCAGGCGAGATTCTCATCTTCTTTATTTAGCTTAGTTGAGAGAATACTGATAGGCGCTCCATTGTCAATTATCACCCACACCTGTACTTGATTAACCAGTATATCATTATATGTACACTTGGAGTACTTATCAATATATGTACACTTGTAGTTTGTATCAATATATGTACACTTGGAGTATTGTAAAATGGTGTTTACTGAGTGTATTATGGCATTATTTGCTGAATCAAGGGTGTGATTAATTTTCACTGATAGATCAGAAAATGATTCCTTAATTGTGCTAAGGGGATAGACAGGTTTGCCTCATCCAATCTGACCTCAGCCAGATCTTCTGAATTCTACACAGATCGAATTTTATCCACTAGTTGTCACACATATGGGCAAGTGACCTCCTTGATTATTTTAGGGTAAATCTCTTTGCTCTGGATCTGGTTACTGTTTTGACATCTAAATTGACCAATTGATAAAGTTAGTCTTGTGTGTCATCATTGATGAACAGATTACTAATATCAATTTCTTCATTTAAGATATCAGGGTTCGGTTTTAATGAAGCTCAAGACTGTTCCCCGTCTAGGCTGTGGGCCCTTTTCCTGACTCTTGTGCAGGTTTGGTCTGGTTTGCCTGGACCACGTTAATCTGCTCCTTTAGCTTCTTGCATTGAGAAGCGAAGTGTCCCTTTTCTCCACACTGAAAACATCATTTGTCTTTCTTGTCTGTCTGCTTAGACTCCTTGGGCTTGTTCCCTGGTGCAATTCAACTGTTGAACTCCTTAGCGCTCTCAGTTACCTTTTTAGGATTCAAATATGGAACTGGCCTCAGCTTGAAGCTTCTATTAGGTGCCTTAAATTTGGCTCCTAGTATCTTAAAATGATCCACCATTTGCAAGGTGGTAATTTCAGATGTGAACATTATAGACAACATTCAGTTTAGATCATGATATGGCCAAAGGGCCGCTTGCAACGTGATCCATGCATCAAAATCATCCAGCACTTTTGCTCCAACCAAAATCTAAAATTCTTGGGAAAACTGGTTGGCAAAACTCGCTGAGGACTTGTCCTTCTGAAATTGGATTCCTATAAATTCCTGTTTGCATTTAGACATATACATAGGACTTACAAATTCTTTTAATATGGCAGCCTTGGCCTCCAAGTAAGACCAGCTGTACCCCTCTAGATAAGTAACACCAAGTTTTGACAGTCAGTGGTAAACAGTTCATCACCATCAAAGCTTTTTGGTGATTGTCATACCCAAACATTGTCATGTTGACTAATTGAAAGAATGCAGGGGTGATATCCCAGTGGAATTTGGGTAATTTCAGCATAACTCTAAATTCCTCTGAAGTTTCTCTAGCCAACATTCTTTGTTTGGCTACTCAACTGACTTGAGGAGCGATTTTGGGGGTCATCTCCAAGATGGCTGTGAATGTGGTCTCATATTCCTTAGAATTGTCAACTTCCCAATTGGAGTCCTAGGGATCCTTTATTTGGTGACAGTTACTGCATAGGGTTCACATTTGCATCTATGAGCCTTCAACTCTTCAACTTGCTTTATCAGACGCTCTATGTCAGCGCTGAATGAATGCAATCAAATGTGATCCGCTTTGCATTCAATTTTCAAGAACAAGACTTCTTGAACTAGATATCCTTCTTTCTTCTTTAATGAAGTTACTTTCCTAGTAACTCATTGCCAAAATTGGAGATATCTTTGACTCCTTTCTAGATCTTGGTAACTCTCTCCTCCAAGGCAGCAAATCATCTATGATTAGCAGAATTTAGGGCATTCTTGTTGATGATTGACAATTCCATCCAGTTTTTCTTAACTCCTCCTTGTATGACATCTTATACTAGTAAACCTACTCAAATACCCCCTGTAGTTAGCACCAATTGTTAAAATCCTGGGTTCTTCACCAACTGATAGTTCCCAGGAGGTTAACTGCACATGTTAATATGTGCATGATTTGCGTTTTCAATAGTAGTTGATAGTTGATTAATAATAGTATGACAAAAATTACCCATAGTTGCATAGATAAACCTGAAATGATCCAACAATAGACCTGTACTTCTCCATGAAATATTGTTAATTTTGACTATAATGACTTCTTCCCTTATCCGCCAAATTTGCTCCAGGTTTAGATCCAGAAGTTTATGGCCTTTTGTCTCATCATTCAGAGTCTGCAAAAATTTCCATCTAAGTTCAGTTTCTCTTCTAAGGGTCCTTGATCCTTACTCTTTATATGACAAAAGAGTCCCTAATTATTGTATATCATAATAATAATAACTGAATATGAATAGAGTTTAAACACTATTAAATTCTCATTAAAAACAGACTCCTTTCCTCTTTGCGTTTCTTTTGGAATCTTCTTTGAACCTTCTTCGCTTCTCCCAAAAGATATATGAAGGGATATAAATATTAATGATAAGGCTTTGTAACCAAGTGGTAAAACATTAGCGTACAATGCCGAGGACCTGGGCTCAATTCTCCTTGGGTATGCATGTAATTTTTTGGTAAATATTACTGATAAAATTTACAATGACGGAAAGGTCTGATTTAAGAGATTAATAAGGGCTAATGTTGAACAACAGTTAGCCGCCAATTTACTTTATAATTGATTTACAATTCAATCAGATACCCTCTTACACCCTTGTGATTTCTCACCCCCTCTATAAAACTGGAGACATAAGCCTATGTATTTCATGTCTACCTGCCATACAAGTATCTTGGTCCAACTTACCTATTAATTCATTAGCACCGATATCAACCCAAGGATGGGTGAGATGAATGTAAGACCGATCTTTTCTGAACTCTGCCTAAAACTGACTCTTTTATTAAAGTGAATTATCAGGGAATTTATAGAAGAAATTTGGCGCCCAACTCCTCATTTGGCATTTCAGTCATAAAACAGCAGCCATTGCCATCAAACTTCCCTTTGACATCTCACCAGCAATGGCCTTCTCTATCTGGTTAGGATTCCTTTGTCAGAATTCCTTGAGACCTAGAATGAAAGAGCCAAAAACGTGTCACTAACATCTCCCGCTCAATCCCAGCAAACCAACCATATTTGGTGAGTGACCTGTTTAGGTATTTGTACTCTTTACCCATTATGGCAGGTTGCAAACCAGCTGTTTTATTTGCTAGTTTCAGGCGGCATCACTTGCCTCACAACTGCTTATTAAATTTTTAATCAGTCAGTGATGAAACCCAGTTGATCCCATTGGTGCACCTGATAGTTAGATGTAGATCAACTATCAGATGTCCTAATTTCATCAGCAACTCTGCCTGACAAGATTTTAAGCATTCAACTGGATCAATCCCAATGGATCCAAACCTGGTGAATAACTTAAAATCCTTAAAAATTAACTTGAAATTGGGGTCAACCAATATCCAATTTACTCACCATCAGGAATTATCCTAGTGATCCACAGGTAATCTAGGAGGCTGGAAAGATGGGGAAAAATACCAACACACCACAAGAAGGATCTCAGACCTACAGGAGTTGGCCCAAATGGATGAGGCCACCAAAGCAGCAGTCAAACACCGTCTGACTAGGGGTTCTTAAAAACCACATATTGTAAACCTTATTCCCAATTGTTTTTCAAAACTTTATTTATTTTTATATCTTAATTTTTCCTTGAATTTAAAATACTTCACTTTTCATCTCAATAAAAAATTTTCCACATAATCTTAAAATTATCCTTTCATTTGCACTTATATTGGTTTTTATTGAAGTAAACAACAGTAACAGTCTGGGATTACACAAATACTCAGTATCCAGTAGCCAGTCTAAGATCTGCTCTGTTTGGACAAAGATACTCTCTATCATGGATATCTTGGAGCAGAGCCGCTAAGGGTGAGATTTTATTAGCTTCTGTAGAGTCCCAAGGGCCATCATATATCAAATATGTCTAAGAGTGTCCACAGGAGATTTGCGTGAGCATAACAATTTATCAAAGCAATTGATGCGATAAGGGGAAGCATCAGAGGAGAATTTGCTTGATGAAGACGATTGTGATGTTATCAAAGATTGTCTGGTGCTTAATCTTTGCAGAGTAGGCCCCTGAGAAGAAAGTTGCCCTCAAAAGTTAAGCAAGTCAAGGTCAGCGTACTGACTAGTAATTTTAGCTAAGCAATTTAGTGGTTTATTAATAAGAATCATCTGGTAAGCTATAAACACTGTAGCAAAGCACAGGTATCTGATGCAAACCTTCTATCTAGTAATAAAGGCAAGTGTGTATGTGTCTGCATGATGCCAGACAGAACTATAACATCTAGAGTTTTGAAATTTTGGATATAGGTGGATGGGATGAGGTCCATGTACACCTCAAAGCCAGATGTTAAATTTATATAGCAAAATAAATAGCTTTATATTTAATAAATGAAAATCATATATGCTTTAGTAGAAATGATATATTGTTGAAGATGAGCAGTTTGACTAGGGCAACATGTGGGGTGGTAAAGCACTGGATCACTGATATAGTAAATTAGTTATCTATTAATTAATAGTTTATTGTTTTAGTCATATGCTCAACTTGCAACCCTCCATCTACCCAGCTGGTTTAATTAACCTATCAGTTTTGAATATAGAGTTTAAAGTTAAGTTTAGTTTTTTTAAAAGTTTAATTGATTATAATTAATTTTATTGATTTTGATTTAATTTGGCCCATTCTTAAACTAAACTCACTGATTGTCATCTATTTGGTGGATTAAATAGATTAATTGTTTTTACTATGATAATAGTATCTTAATTTAATACTTTTAATTAACTGATTGAGCAAGTTAAAAATTTAGAGAGGTTAATTTAGTTGATTGGGTGACTTTATCTAATAAAAGATAAAAATCTATAAAATGAATTGAACAAATTTAGGCTCTTTCCACTCAAAATTAATTTCAAGCAATTTTTAGAAAAACAAGTCAATTTTTCACCACCACCTCACCGCACCAATCTCCAAATTTATGTCCTCATATCCACCACCTGCTGTCCCAGTATGGGGCAACTGTGCTCCACCCACTAGCGCTTACCGCCCAGCAGGCAAACATGTGCAGACTGGCTTGTCCAGTCTACCAAATGCATCCAGCTGCTTTGTCCCCCAAGGGACTTAGCACTCCACCTTGCACAAGCTCACTCAACCCACCCCCATCCCCTAGCCCTACAATCCAATATTCACTTTTGCCTCTGCGTTGAGTATGGACATCTCTTCTTGTACACTGACAAAGTGATAATTGAGCTGGCAATGGCCACCTTTGCGCCAACAGGGTTTATCAACTTCTGCCCATATAAGGGCTATTTTGATATTGGATTCCCCACCAAAGAGGATGCAGCTGCTGCAGCAGTCACGCCTTTTATTTTTAAAAACACCCTCATTACCATCACCCAAACATGGCTCCCAGAAGAAACCACACTTGTGGTAACCTTTTCAAACCTCCCCTCACACCTTATTGCTCAAACACTTTATGATGAGTTGATGTCAGGGTTTTCCATGTATGGAGAAAATCCTATCCTCCAATTTATTGTCCCAAGTGGTGCTGAACGCCTTGTGGCACCTCAGGCAATGGCCACCATTACCCCCACCAGCTGAACATGACCCAGCACATCCCACCATGTGACTATATCCCATCTGCACCTGACTAATTCTTTTGGGCCCACACTGACAATGGTCACATAATTTGCCCCTTCTGCTATGAATTGGACCTCACCAAAAAGGTATGTCAATATAATTCACACCCTGTGAACATGGCCAAAACCACCCATGAGGCCACACCAAGAGTGTTCAAGTAGGGATTTTGGCTGCTCCCACCCCACAGGCCATGCACTCAAATCAGAAGGAAAATCTAACACCTCAAACCCAAGCGGCCAATGCACACCCATGCCAACCAATCAGGTGCAGGATTGGACCACTGTTTAATCCAGAAAATAACCCGCCCCAAAACCTACCAAACTAAAATCATCTACCAACATATCTTCCAAAATCAACCAAAATACCCAGAAATTACTGGAGGAAGTAACCAAATCTGGTGAAATTGTCCCACTACAGAGCTACCCAATTGATTTAACATCTTATCTGAATTCAGACTTTGATACCTCAGTCCTGACCAACCAATATGTCCCCAAAACCTGATCCTTTTTCCAAAGTGACCACAACCTTACTACGGTTGTGGTGGTCATACCCAATAATTACTGTTTTTGCATACTGTGTGCAAAAACTGTCACAGAATTTAAAAAAGGGCAGCACACCCCCTGTTCCCCTCTGATTTTCCTCCTACTGCAAAAGAGGAAATCCAATGCCTCCATGAAACTGCCATCACTGCTGTCAAGCATGTCACCAAACTAGCAGAATTTTTCCCATCCAAATGCACCACAAGAGCAAATACTGCAAAGTTAGAACAACTTCTCAATGACCACATCCAAGCTGAACACCATGTTGCCAAACTCATAGAAGCTTTAATCCAGGCCCAAATTTTTGATATAAACAATTATCTACTCCACCTCAACCCTCACCCCACAGATGCTCCAACACCCTTACTCTCAGCATTGATCCGCCTCTACAATGCTGAGCTAATGATAACCCACCTGATCCCCCCTCCACCATGATGGGATAAGCGGCTCGCCACTATGACACCTGGTAGATAATTTTCTCATTTCATTTTGTGTCACACTGCCCAAAAAGGGCGGCCAATTCATCTTTTTATTTTTTTAGTGAATTTTAATTTTTTGGTTCAGTTTTGGTATAGTTTATCCCCTGGTTGGCTTGCCTCAGTTAATTAAAAAGAATTAAATAAATTAAATGGCAAAAAAATTAAGACAGGACTTTAACCTACAACTCTAAGTTAACCTTAAGCTTGATTTTAAGTTATTTACTGTTTTTGTTTAGGTCCAGGTGAAAAATTTAGTGAATTATTCAGTTTATTTGACAATCCTCAACCATTTGGTGATATAATTGAACCTATTAAACTTGACAGTGAAAAGACATTCAGTTGATCAATGAGTAATTTATAGTGGATTTTTAAGTTGAAGAAACAATCTTAAATAATTTGGCAAATAAAAGTTAACATATCAGACTCAACAGGGAAAGTACACATAGACACAGACACACTTTAGTTTTGCCAAAGACAATGTATCATTGATAGAGTAAACAGACAAACACACTTTAGTACTTGAAAAGACATAGTATTGTTATTTTAGTAAATATTCAGTTGATTTTATATTATTAATGGTTTTGGCAAGTGGTTGGTGGTCATTTGGCTAATTATCATGATAATCACTTTAGTAAGTAGTAAGTTATTGACTGATTCAATAAGTTAAATTGGTTTTGCTAACTAGTTAGTGGTTTTAGGTTGATTCAATAGGTCCAATTATTTTTGAGAAAATGTTTAGCAGTTTTTGGCTGATTCTATTGGTTTAATTAATCCTAAATTTATTGGTGGCCATCTACCAATTTGTACACAATATAATAAAAGATAATAATTTCTCATATAGAAAGCTATAAACATTGTAGAAAAGCATGAGTATCTGGATGCTAGTCTTCCATCTATAAAAAAGCAAGTATGTGTGCACAATGCCCAGCCAAAACTACATCATGTATAATTAAGAAAATTTGGATATAAGTGGATGAGTGGGGGTCTGTGTGCACCTCAAAGCCAGATTTTAGATTTCCATAATAAAGAAAAAAGTTTTTATATAAGGAGTGAAAAAATTTATATGTTTTAAGGGTAATTGATATATTGTTACAGTTGAGAAGTTTGATATTCAGTTCATTTTATAATTTAATTTAGATGTGTTTGTCAAGCAGTTGACAGTCATTTAGCTAATTAACTAGCTTAGAAAATTTAATAAGTTCTAAGTAATTAATTGGCTTGGTATTCTGAATAGTTTTTCCAGATGGGTGGTGGTTTTAGGTTTATTCAATAGGTCCAATTGATTTTGGGTAGTGGTTAGTTGTTTTTGTCTGATTTAAATAGGTTTTATTAACCCTAAATTTATCAATGGCAGCCTATCAACATACAAACTAATTTAAATATTATTATCTGAAAAATTATACCCAAAAATGATGCTGGGTAAAATGAACTATCAATATTATATAAAATCTAATTTAATCTTTAAAAGCATTTATTTAAAAAACCTGAGCAGCAACTGGTAATACCACTATAATTTAGTTGATTTTATAGTTTCAATTGGTTATAGCTATGATTGAGTGGTTGGTGTTTTTTTGGTCAAATAGGTCAGACAGTCTTAATTGAGTGGTTGATGAAATTTAGTCAAATTGATAAGTCAATGAACTTGGTCTAGTGGTTGGTGGGTATCTGCAATATAAAAGCTATAATAATTTAAATTAGTGGTAATCTATAAACACTGAAGTGAAGCATATTTATCTAGATGCTAGTCTATCTATAATGATAAAAATGGGGGTAAAAGAACTGCATTCAAAAAGTTTACAAAAATTATGAAAAATCGGTAAAAGTATGAATAACAATAAAACTCTTTTGAAGTTGGCGTCATATTTTTAGAAAGACTTATAATTTCAAGAGAGTGTTTGTAATGCTCATGTTTCTGGAGAGGTGGTGGGAAAGGCCCTACCTCTCAACCTGGGGCCAAACTTCTAGCACTAGAGATAATAGTTCTGCGCAAAGGAGTTTAGTGCCTAAAGGGCCTAGAGTGAGGGTTGCATATACTCCATTTTCTGGGATCTCCCAGATGTCATTAATTAGGACTAAACATGTACCCATATCTAAAAATAAGAAAAATGAATGAGGATTTTTTTATCAATCAGTCACAAACAAAGAAGGTTGGCAACAAAAAGTCATTTATACACAATTGGGAGGAACTCATCAGATGAGGTACTGCACCCTCTAAAACCAATAAACGCAATTTCCCAGCCATCATAGTACTGTAACTTAAATAATCTACACTCTAATGATTGATTGGAGCTGAATTTTGGTTGATATAGTAGTATTATAAATTGAATGAGTATCAAAGCCCCATTCTCCAAGCATATGCAAAGTCATCATAATTCATAAATAGCTGATGCATTTTAATGCCGCATATGTAATGATCATCCAACCATCACATGCACCACAGAACCAACTTAACATAGATTGCCTTCACCTAGCGTTAGTCCAGGGTGTTCTTCAGGTCAGACATGCCAGCCAACATTGTTTTCTTAGCCTCCTCATGATCAACCTTATTTCTGCAATCTGTACCTTAATGATGTCATTTAACCTTGAAATATAATAGGCATTTATAATATATACTTGGCACTGTATATTGTTAAATGCTTATATTTACACTTGGACCCAATACAATAAAAGCTCTAATTTGTATTTATGAGCAAAATTCTACAAAGTCAGTTTGAAATATGGCGCTGATTTTAGAAAGGGTTTATTGATTACAAGCTCAGATATCTTTAAGTTTACATAAACTTTTCGTTTTGCTCAATCTTAATTTGAGAAAATTTTACAAGAAAAAAGAGCTTATTTTACCAACGCCATATGGCCACACCCATTTTCCTAAAATGTCTGCAAATCTGCTGCCTGCTGCTCCAATGTGGGGTAGTGGTGCTCCACCACCTAGCATTTTCCACCCTTCAGGCAAATGCATTTGCAAGGGGTTGTATAGCCCACCAAATTCTTCCAGCTGGTAATCCCCCACAGGACTTAGCGCTCCACCTGAAGCACATCCACCCTTCTCACCCCCATCCTCTTCCCTCACTCTCTCCACTATCCAATTTGTCTATTAGTCAACTATGGGCGTTTAATCCCATATGCTGACAAGCAATTATTGAGTTGGCCATCACTGCATTTGCACCAGCTGGCTTTATAAATTTCCGCCTGTTCAAGGAGACTTTGAAATTGGCTTCCAGATGTAGGAGGATGCTGCAGCAGAGGCTTCTACTCCCCTTATTTATAAAAACACTCCTATACCAACTACCCAAACTTGCCTCCCTACAGACATCATAATGGTGGTGCCCTATGCGTCCCTCCCTTCCCACATCCTACCCCAAATTTTATGTGATCAGTTGATGGTGGGGCTTCTGGCTTATGGGGCTCAGCCCAACCTTGTCTTCACTGTCCCCTGGTGCAGAGTGCCTTGCTGCCCCTTGTGCTACTGCTACCATAATACCGCACCACCCTGCTATATCCTAACAAATTCCTTCATGCTTGTATTGCAGTGGCACCTGAGAACTACCTTTGGGATTGGGTGGATAATGGTCACCAAAATTTGTCCTCTCTGTTTTGGACTTGACCATTCAAAAAAATCCTGCCCCTGAGCCACTTCCCCTGATGTGGCTTCTGAGCCACATTCAGAGGAACCCAAATGGGGTGCTTTGTTGCCCCATCCCACTCAACGTTCTCATTTGATGGGCCATAGTGGGAAATCAGCCTCCACCAAATCAACCACTCAAATCAACCACCCAATTTTTCCTGCACTAATCAGAGTCAGACTTGGACCACCATTCACACCCAAGTAACCCATTTGACTATTATCACCCAAATTTGTCAGCCACTATTCTCGTGAACCAAAATCCATGGAACCTATTGGGGTAAGGTGGACAAGTCAGGCAAAGTTATCATGAGTGAAGAAAATTGGTGAACCTCTCAGCCAGTTCAATTATGGTTAGCTAAATTTTTCCCTTCTGATTTTGACAAAACCCCAACCCCAAACGTTTCACTCTTAAACCCAATTCCACTCCCTACTAAAGTGACCACCAACTTGCCTTAGCAGCGGTGGCCTCTACTCATTGCCCCAACCTATGCAAAGCAGTGGCCCAATCAGTGGCTCGTTTCCAAATAGGGCTGACCACACTCTACTACCCCCCTGATTTCCCTAAAGCAGCCCAAAACAAGATCACTAAATTACATGACAATGCTGAAGCCATTGTCATGCATGTCATTAAACTAGCAGATTTTGACACATCTGCTAAAATCACTATCTAAAGTTTATCTGATTTTGACCAACTCCCTGATGCATTCATTCAAGCTGAACTTTACTTAGAAGATTTTGTTGAAGCTGTCTACCAAGCTGATCTTATGATGATGAGGATGAGAACTCATTTTACACTATCCACCCAATTAGCTGATGCCCCAACGCCATGGCTCACCACTTTAGTCCATTTCTACGCTTATCATGATATTGTTATGAAGAGTATGTCTGCAGAAGAGCTGCCTGACTCCCCATCACCCTCTGCCATTTAGGGTTAACAATTTCCACTTCCTGACTGGTTGGAGTTTTTTGTTTTGGTTTATCACCCCATTCAATTTGTTCATTTTGTTTTTTTGCTTTTTGTCTATTGGTAATGTCCATCCCCTGGTTGACATACCTCAAATAAATTTGAATTATCTATAAGGTTACATATGCATTGTATCCTGAAGTTTCTCTTGTTGTTTTAATCAATTGAGTGTTGAATTTAGATATAATTTAACATATTGAGACATGTTATTGAAGATGGATGAGAATACTCATTTATAAATTAGTATGTTAACATGTGCATTATTTTAAAGTATATCTACTTTTAAGTGGCCTTTTAGCATATATCAACCAAGTAAAGTAGTATTAGATAGACAACTACTGTAATATGATAGATGTTTTGTAAAGGTCAACTATATTATAGTTAATATAATAATAAATGTAAAACAATCTTTAAATCAAAGCAACAAACTATTTTAAAGAATGTGATCATAAGTACTTTGTTATTTATAATATTATAACTGTTTAGGAGTGTTTCTAAACACTTTCTGAATTAGATCCTTTATCTTTTAGAAATGCTCTATTTAAAGTATTATACTATATGTTTTCATTTCAATTTTAATATGCGCTTGTAGTATAGAGGTAGAATACTTCTCTTCCAAAGAAGTGGCCTGGGTTCGATTCCCAGCAAGCGCATTTAATAAGACTTTTTTAAAGATATTAAATAGATATGTTTTATATAATACTAGTATTCATTACCTGTGCTTTGCTACAGTGTCTTTAGAATTTTAGATATTCAAATTTATTAATTTAAGTTTTATATTATGTAAATTAAAAATGCTTCTTATCTTTTTTTCACTTTGATTGCTAAATTGAAGCCAAATTTTAAGTTTTAAAGAAGTATAAAAAACTAGCTGCTCACATTGAGCAATTAAAACAGAATGTTAATGTCATCAATGCCTGCTGCCCCAGCTTAGGGTGGTGATGCGCCACCTTCTGGCATCCTATGGCCACCTCCAAAGCATATCTGGGCTGGCTCTGCTAGCCCTCCTAATGCCACTGGGCATTACATCCCACCTCAAGACTTAACCCACCATCTTGTAAGCTCGTGGGTGGTGCTCTGGAGCCCTTTGGTGCTCCCTCAAAGCAACCTGCATTTTGGCTTCCAGCTCAAATATGAGAAAAGATTCCCATATGCAAGTGCAGCCATCCTTGAGATAGCCATGGCAGTTTTCAAACCTGCCAGATATATCAACTTTCACCCTTTTAAGGGCTATTTTGACCTCAGATTTTGATCTAAAGCCAATACAGTGGCAGCATCTAAGCTGCTGATTATTTATAAAAAAATACCAATTCCCACTGTTTGCATGCATCTTCCAGATGATACCACTTTGGTGGTCCAGTTTTCTGGGTTGCCATTGTTTCTCTCCCCTGAATGCCTTTGCTATGAACTAACAGAGGGTTTGGCCATTTATGGTGCAGACCCCATCTTGCAGTTTGTGATTCCCAACATGGTGGGTCAGTTGACAGGCCTCACACCTTTGTGACAATCTGCCTTTTCCATTGTGACACCAACCTCATGATTCCCCCAAACTGTGATCAGATCTGCACCTGATCAACCTTTTTGGGCACATGTCAAAAATGGCCACACCATATGCCCCTTGTGCTTTGAATTGGATCATTCAAAGCAAAAAGTGCCCCATGGCTTCTGACTCCACCGCTTCTGCTGCTCCTCCTTCTGGCATCTGGCTGGCTGCTGCCTCACCCAAATTCTTTGAGTAGGGCGTGATCCTCCCAACCCCTACCTTAGTTAATTCTGGTGCTGCTTCCAAAGCAGCAGCCAATCAAAATTAAATTTTTATAAATTTGTTGGAATTGTGGAATCCTGAGCTGATGGCTGAGACAGTTTTGGCTGAGCTGCCATGGTCAACTTTTTGCAGCCAATCAGAATCTGCCACTGCACCAATCATGGTGGCTGGCCCAGCATTAGCTGATTTAAATTCATTCAAAGCAATCAAATGGACTAATGATATGGATCAGCCTTACAATGTTAAGCCCAATTTTGACTTAGAGGAATTTTTTGTAAATCCTCCTGATTCATGTCCCTGTCATTTTTCAATCTAAAAAGTTTCTCTGCTTATAAAAATATAAACAAAATGGCGGTAGAAGCAGCAGCTGCTCCTGCCAGCACCCTCCTCTGCAACATCTTCTTGGGGTGATGGAACCCCCTGTTGAGGGCATTCCCATCCCAAATTTCTCCATGATTTTTATGATAATGGGAAATATAAAATTGAGGAGCTCACTTTTTGGTGTGAGCTGTGCCTGCATTAATGCATCAAAAACCTCTCTTTTTCAACCCCAATTATCCCCAAACCTGACAGCACATCAAGTATTTCACTTGTTTGCCTGCTCTCATTACTTTTTCTGAGCATCAATTTTCTCAATACATTGAGGCAATGGACACTGCCATCCTCATTGATAAAAAAACACCACAATTATACCTCCTCATGCCACATGTCACTGATGCCCCAACCCCTATGTTGTCCGCCATGGTCCACCAGCTAAAGCAGGTGCTGGACAAAAGTTTCCCCAAAGCTTCCTCACCTTCTAATATAGCTTCCTAGGCTGATAACTTAGGGGCTATATTAGGATTTTTTTTGTTTACTAATAATCCTTTTATTTGGCTCATATGCAAATAAAGATGCGTGGTGGATCCCCCTTTTGGGTTGGGCACCACTAGTGCTAAAAATATTGTAAATGAAGAATAACCACTCAGCCAAGTCTAATTGCTCAATTGAATAAAACAAAACCCACCAACTACTCAGCTAAACCTAATTGAACTTTATCAAATCAACTAAAAACTAATCACCCCTTAAAACTAAACTGTCCTATTGATTTGACCAAAAGCCATCAACCACTTGGCCAAACAAAAAAACCTATTGAATCAATCAAATAACACCAAACTGCTACCTGAAACATCTCTATATATAAAATCATTATGTACATGACTTGTATTTAAAAAACTAAATCAACTTCTTTTAAAAAGTATTTGAGGTTGGTCAACCTTGGGACTTTTATACCACACTGAGAATTTTTTATCCAGTACAAGTTTTGAACTTATATTGGACAAAACCTGCACTAGGGTGGAGGCAGGTATTACCCTGCCAGGCTAAACACCCTTTAAGCTTCTACTTAACTTGCCAAAAGTATTTGTTAATTAGGGGAACCAAATTAAACAGGTTTTTTAAAATTATATAAACTTAAAATCCAGATACATGTGCTTTGGTACAGTCTTAAAGTTTATCAGCTGATAGGTTCACACTGACAACCTATAGGCTGTGCCAGTGCTACTCTCAAGCCACACAGACTAACATCTTTGCTGTTGCCCTTGTGGCTGGTGAGCTGGTTATCTTAACTACTTTACTTAATCTACTTTAAAGTCTAATACTGATCTTTATGTAGTTTGAGTGAGCAATTTAGTAAATTATTTGATAATATTTGCCAATTCTCACCCACTTGCCCAAATTGATTGAACATATCAGACTCAATTATTTTCAGGTGAGCTAAAGTGGTTTATTAGTTAATATTTGGCAATTCTAACCCACTCCCCCAAATAGATTGAATTTGTCAGACTTAAAGGTTTCAGATGTCATTCAAATGTCAGTCAGTCAGTGAATGTGTTTTATTAAGTAGATTCATAATTTTATCAGTTATTTTATACTTTTTAGTAAATTTTTTAAGGTGGTTTTATTACCCAAAAATAGTGCCTTTTTCAAAGCGGTTTTTTCTTTTTAAAAAAACACTATCTATATAATTTTTTTCCTCATTATTTCTATATGAAAATAAAACCTTTTATATATATTATATATCACCTAATAACAGATACACCAAAATAGATAGCCTTGGAACAGATATACATGTATATCAGGAACCATCTTACTTTGTTTTCCATTTTCTTAAATATAAAAAGATAAATGAAAAGTTATATATAAATATAATATTGATATCTAAAGTATAAAAATAAGTATCAAATTAGGGAGAAGTTTGCTGTTTTTAAGTCATTTTTATAGGCTCAATAATTTTGAGTAAGCAGATGATAATTATATTAATTCTTTTGGCTCATTGGTTTTTGTAAGCAGTTAGTGGTTATTGGGTTAATTTAATAGACTTACTGGTTTCTGTATACAGTTGGTGGTTAGTTAATTTGATGGGTTCATTTAGTTTTGGTTGAGTGGTTGGTGAATTTTAGTGATCTGACAGATTCAATGGTTTTACTATGCAGTTTGTTGTTTACTTAGTTAAGTTTTCAGGTTTAATTACTGTAAACCTATTGATGCTCATCTGAAAATACTAAACTTGCAATTAACCACCATCAACTCTATAAATCTTGATATAAAACTAAAATTGATTATATCTATTAATTTGCCTATGTTTAAATAAAGATTATCTGGCAATGAACTAGACTCACAATTGACCACCATTGATTCCAATACACTTTATATAAATAAATACTGGTCAGATAATGGACCAATCCTTACAAAATTATAATGGGACCTAAGTGAGAGCATCCTCTTTTATTATAATAGGTAATATAAATTGGTCTTCAGTTTCAGAATTATGCACAAACAAACATAAAAAATATACATATAGATCAAAGTGAGAACCTCCTACTTTTTTAAAGTCAGTTAAAAGGCAAGTTTTTTATTTGTGTGTGCAATGTTCTGCTAAAACTATGGCATTTAGAGTTTTTAAAAGTTTGATATAGTGAATGGGTGGGTGTCCATGCACAACTCAAAGCTAGAATTTTAATTTTTATAATAAAATAAAAAGTTTTTATGTGTTTGAGGTGAAAACCTTATACATTCTTAATAGTAATAAGTATATTGTTACAGTTGAGAAGTTAGGTATTCAAGTGACTCAATTTTTTAATGGTTTTGCCAAGTGGTGGTCATTTGGCTAATTAGCATGGTAATCATTTTTTAAGTAGTAAGTAACTGGTTGATTCATAGTAACCTAGTTTTGCCAATTGGTTGGTGGGCTTAAGTTTTTAAAAAAACTTTTTACCACTTAGTGTGGTGTTTGCATGTTTGTCTGTCCAGGTGTAATCTTAAAATTAATTTAGCTATTTTCCAGAATAGCTAGAGCATTGAAATTTGGCACACTTATGTATCTCAAATGACAATACTTTATTCCATTATTTATTTGAGGCAAGCTGACAAGGGGACAGACATTACCAAAATAGAGAAAGAAAGTATTGATATGAAACCTAAGCAGGGTCAACTCTGTAGTAGAAAGTTTTTTTCACCTCCAGATAGGGACTCAGATTTTTCTGGTTACGTCATGGGTAAGGTTTTCATGTTATTATATGAGGGTAAGTCAAAAAGTAAAGGCAAATTTTATTTTCCCTGCTGCAATGGATGGCAGCACTGACTGAACAATGACATATCATAACCTCAAAGTTTTTTTTTGTTCTTTAGCTGTGTTGTTTCAGTGCTCAACTCCATTCATAGTGATTTCAGGGCATTTTATTATGAGTGCCCCATTGTCTGTGTGCATTAAGAAAGAAATGAGGGGAGTGGTACATTTTCTGCACTCTGAAGGGACTAAACCTGCGGAGATTATTTTCAGAATGCAGCAGCAGTATGATGAGAGCTGTCTTAGTGAACGCAAAATTTATGAGTGGATAAATCGCTTTAAAAATGGTCATGTATCTATCTGTGATGAAGAGCGTTCAGGTAGGCCATCCACTTCAAAGATGGACAAGAACATCGAGACAGTTGAGAGAATGATTCATGATGATCATTGTGTCAAAATTGATGATATTGCACATGTGTTGAACATTAACCACGGTTCAGAAGTTGCAATCATCCACAAATCACTAAATTATTGCAATGTGTGTGCTCGTTGGGTACCACATCAACTGACAGACCAGCACAAACAGAAACATTTAAAATTTTCAAAAATCACATTTAAGGCACCTAGAAGAGGAAGGAGAAGAGTTGCTCAGTTGCATAGTAACCATTGATGAGATGTGGGTCCATCACTTCGAACCACAGAGCAAGTGGCAGAGTATGGTGTGGAAACATCCATCCTCGCCTACAGCAAAAAAGTTCAAAAGACAAGTTTCTGCAGGAAAGTTGATGATGACAGTGTTTTGGGATATGAAAGGTCCACTTCTAATTCATTACACTCTTAAAGGTCAAACAGTGAATAGTGACAGCTACTGTGAGCTACTGCAAGTTCTGAAACCCAAAATCAAAAACAAAGAGGTGAGGAAAACTTTCAAAAGGTGTGCTTTTGCTTCAGGACAATGCCCATCCTCATACTGCGGGGAAAACGATCCAGTACATTCAAGATATTGGTTTTGGGCTGCTGGAGCATCCGCTGTACAGTCCTGACCTAGCTCCAAGTGATTTTCACCTTTTTGGTCCAATGAAGGAGCACCTGCATGAATCCAAATTTTTGTTGGATGACGAGGTTGTGGAGGTGGTGCGCGAGTGGCTGTGCATGATGCCTCAAATCTTCTTCCAGGACAGAATTATGAAGCTTGTCAAGAGATGGACCAAGTGCATAGAAATTGAGGGAGATTATGTAGAGAAATGATGTTACTTGCCATCTTGTTTTCACAATAAAAAGTTCTTTTTAAAAATTTGCCTTTACTTTTTGACTTACCCTTGTACCTACTAACCACCAATAGCTTCCTTCAGCTTGCATCCCAATCGATGTGCAAAGGGTGGGAATCAAACCTGCAACCTTCAGGTTGGTAGCCGTATGCCCTACTAACTTGCCTTCCACCCCCTAATACTTTATTCCATTGAAAGTTGTAATTTTTATATTAAAATAATAAGGTTTATATATAATAAAAATTATATGTTTTTGATGGTAATCATTATACTGTTACAGCTGAAAAGTTTGATTTTTGTCTGATTAAATAGTATCAATAGTTATGCCAAGTAGTTGGTGATTTTAGGTTGGATAATAAGCTTAATGATAGTTAAAATTAGATAGTGTCTGGTTGAATCTATCTAAAGGTTAATTGTTTTGGCAAGTTATTGGTGGTCTTTAAAACGTTTATTAAAACGTTTTGTTTAGAAAATAAGCTTATTAAAACTTTTTCTCCACTCACTTTTGTGTCTTCTGTCTGGGTGGAATCTTTTTTAATTTTTAATTTATTGTGGGGAAGGCCAACCATGGGACGGACACTATACAAATATGACTCAGAAGAGACAAAACTTAGTACCAGGGAAGGCACCCCAGAGAAGCGATGCTATCTCTTGTTGCCAGCAGGAACGCCACTTATGGGGAGGGAGAGGGAACGTGTGAAGGGGCCGTAGACACAACTGAACATGTGTGGAGGAAGGGGTCTGATTTGATGAACCAGACTGGGAACCAGGAGGAGACCAGCTGTTGGCGACGCGGTGGGAGGTATCCAAACATCCACGCTTGAAAGTGGTCCACCAAATGAGACCGGAATCTGTGGACAGCTTCTGGGAGGGTGGTGGAGCCTGCGATGGCATCCAAGACAATCGTGTGGATGGTCCACATGATGATTGCAACCACCAAAGCACGGAGGGAGGGTGGAAGAGAGGAGGCCATTGATAGAGCAAAATATCTCTTGACAGACTGAAGGGATGCGTTTGATCCTGCCCAGCAGATGTTGAACTTCGCGCCATATCACTTTAGAGGTAGGGAACTTCTCCAGGCGGTGGAACAGCGTTCCATACTGGCCACACACGACATAGGATGAGTGTAAAGCGTTAGAGCGCTCAGCTGTACAAAACACCCACCTCAGGCAGCGCCACACATAGGAGCAGACTTAAGGGCTGCAACAGAGGATGGTGTACGTATTTCCAGATAGTTTTTTGGGTCTCAATGGAGTAAGGGATGTCCATTATGTCCAGGTAGTCCACCCTGGATAGGACATGGGGCTGAATGGGAATCACGCCATCATGGATGGGTAGCCCCTGTACCTCTTGTGTGAACTGAGGAGAGGGGCGGTCTCTTTGGGTTGTATGTCCGCTAATACAAATTCTCCACTCAGCACTCCGCATGGAGAGTAGGATTCGTTTGTAGTGGGTTTTAGTCCCGTGAGGACCTGTGGCCAATGTGTGTGATGCGAGGTATTTCATCAGGGAGTGGGGGTTCGATGGATTGTTGAGGCCCAAGGCGCGGGAGAAGTTGGAGGAGGCTGCGCGGGACCAGTGTTGAGAGGGGAGTGTAGGGGCGGTGATGGCTGCAATCCAGGTGCCCAGGATCTTGGCAGCATGGGATTTGAAGTCAAGCAGGCCCATGCCACTATGATGATGAGGGCCAAACATGACCTCTAGCCGTACTGGTGGAGGGCGGCCTGACCAAAGCCATCCTTGCAGCAAGGCATACAAGGATTTGAAGAAGCTTGGTGAGAAGGGGATGGCGTGGGCTCCAAACCAGACTTTGGAGAGGAGCATAGAGTTGGCTAAAACAACCCTGCCAGTAAGGGAAGTAGGGTGGGCTCTGAGAGAGGCGATTTGCTTCGTCACGTTGTCCAGAATATAGCACTCCATTACTGCTGACGCGTATCTGCCTGCCTCCATCCACATGCCCAGATGGCGTACCAGTCCTATGGTAGGACGTGGCACAAAGGGGAGCACCAGTGGGGCGGTGTGTGTTGAGTTAGTAGGGCGAGGACGTGGGCAAGCAGATGGGCCAGGTTGGGAACTAGTTTCTGGGGTCCAGCAGTTCTGAAACTGACCAAGAAGGATGATTTCGGTTTTGGAAGCGTTCAGTGCCGCGTTGCTTACCCAGGAATACTTCTAGATGAGAGCTTCAAGCGCGCGTGCATCTTGATTATTAGACACCCCAACCACACAATCATTTGCGAACGCCATTATCTTGACTGGGGCTTGGCCTGGCACATGGACCCCAGTGAGTTAAGCATTCACATTTCGCAGTAGTGGGTCAAGGCTGAAGTTGTATAAGAATGGGCTGAGGGGGTCCCCTTGTCATAAGCCCCTTTGAGGGCGGACTACTTCCGTTAGGAAGCCAGGGCCATGTACTGCCATTGTTGCAGATTCCGTGAGCAGCATCACCCAGTTGATGAAGCAAGGAGGTAGGCGGAATTGATGGAGGCAGGCCCTGAGGTATTCCCAATTTACTCTATCATAGGCCTTTTGTTGGTCCAAGAATACAAGTGCCCCAGAGGCTGTGGATTGACATATATTAGCCACAGAGTGCACATTATCCCAAATTGACCTTCTGGGTATGAAACCGAATTATTCTGGAGATGGTGGCAGATGCTACAGTCCCTAAACGGTTAGCCATGATTTTTGTTAAAATTTTAGTGTCTGTGTTTGTTAGAGAAATGGGGCGCCAGTTGGCTAAGTCTAGCTTATCCCCTTTCTTGAAGAGTGTGATGGTAAAGGCCTCATGTCCTCCTGGTAGGAGGCGCGTTTCCAAAAGGCTCTGGTTAAGTGAGGCCAACAGTAGTGGGGATATGTTTGAAGTATTTTTTATAGAAACATATGGAATGCCATCTGGGCCTGCGCATTTTTGGTTTGGCGCACCGCAAATGGTAGTCCATAATTCGTTCAGAGTAATTAAATTCATTATTTCCAGGTATCAGAAAATGGTGCAGATATGAGCTCTGTCAAGAAATTCTGCTATTTCGCTGGCTGAATTGGTTCAGCTCGGTATAACTCGGAGTAATACTTTTGTGTTTTGATTGCCACTTCAGCTGGCATATCCGCAATGGAATCATCCAATCTTCACACCTGTGTGCAGGCCATGCTCTGGTGTGGTGCAAAATTTTTCTTAAAAAATATGCGGTGCACTTGTCACCTTTTGTGATGCGTTTGGCCCTGTACTGAACACAAACCCAATGTTTGTGTTGCCTTTTGAGCGCATTGAGGTGGGCGGCTGCCTCCGCCCACTTCTGGCCCCATGAAGAGCTGTATCCTGTAGCCGGGATATTGGACTCCAGGTGTGCCAACTCTGCCAGAGCGCGTGAAATGACTGCTGATGTGGCTTGTGAGCATCTGGAGGAGAGATGGCGAGAGTGGCGGATGGTGTCATCTTTGATAGTTGCCCATGTGGAAATGGGGTCTGCACAAAATGGTGCAACAAACTTTTTTGCCAAAGTTGCCACTTCTACCCACATGGAAAATCCTGGCAATGCGAGCTTGGAGGGGTGGATTTTGCACCAATGTGGGGCCTTAGCAGCTGTGACAGGTAGGTGGTAGGTTAGTGAGACCAGTCAATGGTTGGAGAATTCCATTTTTGTTGTTTTGAAGTGGGAGATGTGGGGTTGGAATTTCGCCGGCGTTAGGATAAGGTCGATGCAGGTCATGGACCTTAGTTGGCTGTTGTGGACGTGGGGATGCATCATGTTTTCAAGAAGCGGGGCATGTTGCAGCAGCGCATCCATTAACCTGAGGGTGGCCTTTAGAACGTGCAGTTCTACATGACCCTGGGGGGTTTGGGGTGAGGAAGGCCACCAGTCTGTTAATGTGTTTAGCCAACAGTTCATGTCACCAACTAGGAAAGAGTCTGGGGGTAGCGAGAGGGATTTGACTGACAAGAAACATTCCTGACGCTTGCATGCACCATTTGGGGCATATATGTTGATGATTGCATGCGCTACGTCAGCCCATGAGAAAGTGACAACAAGAACTCAGCCATTTAGGAATATTTCTGAAGATAAAAATTTGAAAAAATTATTTTTCCAAATTAGCACCCCACAGTGCTTTGACCAGAAGGATAGGGATGATAGGAGCATTGTTTTCCAAGCTTCCTCAGAACCTCATGGACAGTGGGACTCCTGGATGGCCAGGATATCCACGGGTAAATTGTGTTGTAAAAAACTCAGTTTTCTAGCCTGGGATGGGGAGGCCTTGAGTCTGGCGATATTCAGCATCCCTTAAAGTGAAGGTTTCCCCCATCGCACCTTAGGTGTGAGGGGATGGGCACCAGGCCCACCAGCCTCCTCTAGATCCCCATGGGCCTTCACAGCAGCACGGGCATTAGCAGCAACACTATCAGGGTTTTTGTTAATTTTTGTGGAAAGAGTTGCGTTGGCTTTAGCCTTTGCTTTTTGTTTTCCTGACGTTGGACAAATTTTTTGCAGTGCGGATGAGTTTGGTGCACCATTGAGCGGGTCAAAATTTTTTTTTCAGTTTGGAATGGGTCCCAAGTCAGTTTTGACTGGAGCTTGGGTGCAACATATGGGTGAGATCAAATCCCCCATTGGATCCTCAGATTGAGTGGCCCGCTCAGCATGGGCTTCCCAATCTGATTGGTTGATGGATTCCCAAGTTGCTTCCACTGCGAAGGTTTCCATGTCCTCCTGGCATTGTGAGTGTGGGATAGTGGTGGTGGCTTTGGCCGCTTCCTTGGCCGTGGCCCTGTGGGCCTGCTTGGCCTTCTTCCACTCTTGTGGGGAGATAGGCTTTACCATTAGGTAGCAGCCTTGTGCTCCCCACGGGAAAGCCTCTTTGGTGCTTGCAGTTGGTTTGTAGTGCACCTCTCCGCTGGCCATGGCCACTGAGGGGTGCTCTTGGAATGTGACACCCTCTGTGGTGGGGAATGCGTGCGCCTTGTGGCCGAACATGTCACAGTGGGTGCAAATGGGGGGTGCGCTGTCCACGGTCACCTGGAATGGGTGGGTGGTATGCCCTGCAATATCAATAAAAGTGGAGTGCGGGATCTGGGTTAGGTCCTTTGCAATCTCCTCAGTCGAAGTCAGGACTGTGATGGCTTTGCTGGTGCACAGGTGTGGCATCAGCGTGAAGCGTTGCATTTCAAAAGATTGAATTTCGCCATATACGGTGAGACCATCTTTCAGGTGTTGTTCCAAAATGTCACGTTTTACCATAGTAGGCAAAAAGTCTAATGTGAGGAAAATTTTGTTTGATTTTGTCCATCTGGTGCGTTTGGTTTTGATGACCCATTGCCCTTTGGGGAGGTTGACCACTACGCGCACCACCACAGCCTCATCTGCTGCCTCTTTGCTTTTGAAACCTAGGTCCAGCCAACTGCGCAACATGGAGTGAGGTGCAACGTACACCACAGTCGGGAAAATTGTGTGCACATCTTCACAAAATTTTTCCCATATGGCCATTTGTTGGATCTTCAGAAACACGCGGACTCCAAATTCCACCAATGAAAGTGGCTGGGAGTGTGGCGTGTTGATGTACTGGTTGCATCATGCTTGCCATGTGAGTATCTCTGGGGAAATAGTGACCGCCAGTTTTTTAAAACTTTTATCTATTCTTTCAGTTTCTCCAGGGCGTTTTCAAACGTTGGAGGCCATGGGACTTCCACCTGCTCCTCTTACCTTACTTGCCCAACTGCTCCCTGACATGGGCGCAGACTAATCTCCTCTATGAGATTATCACACTAGATTCAGTCTTGAATTGAATAGTTTGAAAAAGTGATTGCAATATGAAAGAAAAGTTCTGGGTGGAATCTTTTTTTTAGTACTAGATGGTCCTTCTGGGTGGAATCTTGCAAATTGATTTTTAACTACCTTCCATACTATCAGAGCTTTGAAATTTAGCACATTTATGTATTTCCAATGACATTATAATTATTCATTAAAAATTTAAAATTTTGATTTTTAAAAACTAAACCATTTTTCTTACTCAATGTGGTATATGTTACTTATTACTTTAGATTGATTTGTTTTGGGTAAATGGTTAGTAGTTTATAACTGGTTCAATAGGTATGATTAATCCAAAGATTATTTAAGCTATCTAAAAAATATAAACCAATACAATAAAGTTTAAAAGAATGTTTAAATCATCTGGTAAGTTATAAACACTGTTGCAAAGCATTAATATCTATGCTAGTCTTCTTCTATACTATTAAAAAATGGGAAAAAAGAACTGTCTTAGATATAAAAAAGAACTTCTTTAAAAAACACTACAAAGTATGGCTTAATTGATATTCAATAAATACTCAATTGTTGGGTTTTTGCTCATATTCCAAGCTGACTAGATTACCAGGGGTCACTTTGGGATAATTCCCTATAGAAAAGTGAATTGGATATCAGTTAGCCCTGATTTCAGGCCAACAATGTTCAGGGGATTTTAGGTAATTTGCCTGGTTCAGATCTGTCAGGGATTTATCCTGGTGAATGCTTAAGATCTCGTTGGGCAGAGTTGCCAATAAAATGGGGCATCTGATAGTTGATTGATGATTAACTATCAGGTATACTGATTGTGATTGGTCAGGTTTCATCACCAACCAATTAGGGAATTTAAGGACAAAGTTGAAAGGTGAGTGATGCTGCCTACAACTAGCAAATTGATCAGTTGGTTCATAACCTGCCATAATAAAAACAAGTTCCATTAGCTAAGTAGATCACTTGCTAAATATGGTTGGTACATTGGGATTGAGAGGAAAATGTTAGGGACACGTTTTCTGACTCTTTCCATTTTAGGTCTTGAGGATGTCCAATGATGGAATCCTAGCCAGGATGGGGAATATTATTGCTGATAAGATGACAATGGGTAATTTAATGGCAATGGCTGCCATTTCATTGATGAGGTGCCAACTGAGGGTTGGGTGCCAAATTCCCACTATAAATTCCCCTAAGAATTCACTTAAATAAAAATCCACCAATTATCAGAAGAAAACCATTAACTACCAGAGTATTATCATAATATACTTTAGCAGAATTTATAAGTTCCTATTTTTCTTTGAGGATATTATTGCTGTGTGCTTTACATGGAGACTCTTTAGGATAAAGAGTAAGGATCTGAGAGTGGATCCAGAGAAGAGAAGCTAAGCTAAGATGGTAATTTATGTCAACTGTGTGTCACCAGAGAGAAGCTGTAAAAGAGGCTCTGAGCGTGGATCAAGTTACTCAGTATATGAGAATAAAACCCTATTGAGGACATAAATATTTGAGGAGGAATACTAGCCAAGTGTTAGACCCAATACCAGTGATTTATTCAACTATGGATAGTAGTCTTCATACTATTATCAATAAAATGTATATTATTATAAGACAACGCAAAGGATTGCACAACACTGAACCTATGCAGTTATAATTTAGGGGTTATCAGCTGTGAACAATCAACAAAACCTAGAGATTTTAACATCAATAAAACTCTTTTTGAAGTTGCTACCAGATTTTAAACTGGCTTATAATAGCAATTTATAGTATATATATATTCAGCACTGTACCTTCTAAGTTGTTTATAGTTTACACTTGGACCTAATCTAATTAAGCTCAAATTTGTATTTGTTAGCAAGTTTTATAAGTCAGGTTGGAATACAACATCAACTTCAAAAAGGGTTTTATTGAGTATTTGTAATTCTTAATTATTTCCTATTTTCATTGCTTTTTTTGGAGGTGCTTTTTTCCAAAAAATTTGAAGGCAGTTCTTTTTTATAAACTTTTTGAATACATCACACCCATAAAAGATTAAGTGCATTTTTAAAAAAATTACTTTTTCTATATTATTTTAAAAAAAATCACTATCTTTATAATGCTTTTTGATACCTCACTATTTCTATATAAAAATTATTATATATATTATATATAGTCTCTCATAAACAAATATACCAAAAATAGATAAACTTGGCACAGATATTTATGCTTATTGGGAACCTTCTTAGGCTGTTTTTATTTTCTTCATTATAATAAGATAGATAAAATCTATATTTAGAATGTATTAATAGTATCAAATGTATAATGATAATCTATATCATCTTAGGTGAGCAGTTTGTTGTTATCTGGTCACTTTGAAAGGCTCAATAATTTTAAGAAGGCAGATGGTTGTTTAATTAATTTATTAGGTTCATTAGTTTTGGTAAGCGGTTGGTGTTTATTTGGTTAATTCATTAGGATACTAATTTTCTGTATACAGTTGGCAATTAGTTATTGTAATAAGTCCAAATAGTTCTGGTTTGTGATTGGTGGGTTTTTAGTTGATTCAACAGATTCAATGGTTTTACTTTGAAGTTTTGTGTTTACTTGTTAAGTTGATAGAATTAATTACTGTAAACCTATTGATGTTTATATACCAAAAATGACATCAGATTCAAAAAATACCTAATTTAGTTAATAGGTTTAATTATAGTAATATTTTGATGTCAAACTACCAAAAAATGACGTCTAATTAAAGAAATTTATATGAAGCTATTGATCTGCCAATGCCAAAATTGAGTTTATCCACAATGAACTGCTCTTACAATTGAAATCATTACTTTCAATCAATTTTTAATATACATACTAATTTAATGTTCAGATACTAGACTAACCTTTACAAAGTTAGAAAGGTACCAAAGTGGGAAAATCATTTTTTTGAAAACAAAGCATCTAAATTAGTCCAGAAGTTTTACAAAATGCAAAAAACATAAAAACAAGATATGGTTAAACCATTTTAATGTTTTAACACCTTTTTTTTGCAAAATTAAAATTTTCACAAACTTCACAATAAATTATTGTATTTTCATGGGAGAAACATAAGTGTTCCAAATGAGCTCACACTGACACAGCCTAAAGGCTGTGCCACCACTATGATTGATCCACTTGGATTAACAGCACGCTGTTGCCCTCATGGTGGTGAGCTAATGTGCCACCACTATGCTTGAGCCACTCATACTAACAACTTTACTGTTGCATTCATGGCTGGAGAAATGATATTATAACTCCATTTAGACTAATAAAATAAATAAGCTTACAAAATCAACCAATCTGAGCATAAACAATATGTACTAGTGCCATATACAAATAAGTTTAATTAAATGGGTATATCTAATTTAACTGAAGTATAGTAGAGATTAGTAAGTAGTACTTTTCTATGGCAACTATCAAAAGAGCAAACACTATAACAAATTAATAACAATTTTATAAAAACAACATATTAGCATAAAATAAATAAATTGATGTTAAAAAATATATATCTAGAATATTAAACCTGGGGAAAAATTTCATTTTAAACTTTATAACACTTTTGAGCAAATTAAAATTTCTGAAGAACTAAACTACTCTGAAAAACTGACAAACAGCAAACCACCAATGTCCTCAGACCAACTGCCAACTGCTTTAAAATGGGGAAGTTCATGAAAACGGCAGAAGAAGTTTAGATCAGCCTGCCAGTTGGGATGTGTGAGCACCCAAAAAGCAAGCCAGAATGCCAGTGGCATTGCCACCCATATGACGTTGTATAGAGCTGTGAATTGGGAAATGATGACTCATAGATGTAGAATGAGTGTGAGAAGAAACCTGAAAATGAACCAAATGGAAACAACCCCAGACACTGGGGGTCTTGGTGCAGGGGATTGTACCACTGGGATAGTTTCTACAGGGTTGTTGGTGGGTGGGTTCAATACAATTGTGGATACAAGGGGGTGGATTTTTGCTTGGAAATGGTGGATATAAGGCCACAAGTTCCCAGTATATTTAAATTTAAATTTATTGCGGGGAAGGCTGGCCATGGGACGGACACTTCCAAATATGACTCAGGAAAGATAAACTTAGTACCAGGGGGGCACCCCAGAGAAGCGATGCTATCTCTTATTGCCAGCGGGAACGCCACTTATGGGGAGGGGGAGGGAACGTGTGTAGGGGGCGTAGCCACTATTGAGCACGTGTGGAGGAAGGGGTCTGATTTGATGAACCAGACTGGGAACCAGGAGGAGACCAGCTGTCAGTGATGTGGTGGGAGATATCCAAACATCCACGCTTGAAAGTGGTCCACCAAATGAGACCGGAATCTGTGGACAGCTTCTGGGAGAGTGGGGATGGAGCCAGCGATGGCATCCAAGACAATCGTGTAGATAGTCCACATGGCGATTGCAACCACCAGAGCACGGAGGGAGGGTGAAAGGGGGAGGCCATTGATGAAGCAAACATATCACTTGACAGACTGAAGGGATGCGTTTGATCCTGGCCTAGCAGACGTTGGACTTCGCGCCATATCACTTTAGAGGTGGGGCACTTCTCCAGATGGTAGAACAGCGTTTCATACTGGCCACACATGACACAGGATGAGTGTAAAGCGTTAGAGCGCTCAGCTGTATGATACACCCGCCTCAGGCAGCGCCACACATGGGAGCAGACTTGAGGCTGCAACAGAGGATGGTGTGCATATTTACAGATAGTCTTTTGGGTCTCAGTGGAATAAGGGATGTCCATCATGTCCAGGTAGTCCACCCTGGATAGGACTTGGGGTCAAATGGGGATCACGCCATCATGGATGGGTAGCCCCTGTACCTCATATGTGAACTGAGGAGAGGGGGCGGCCTCTTCAGGTTGTATGTCCATTAATACGAATTCTCCACTCTGTGCTTCACATGGAGAGTAGGATTCGTTTGTAGTAGGTTTTGGTCCCGTGAGGACCTGTGGCCGATGTGTGTGATGCGAGGTATTTCATCAGGGAGTGGGGGTTTGATGGATTATTGAGGCCCAAGGCTCAGGAGAAGTTGGAGCGGGCTGCGCGGGACCAGTGTTGGGATGGGAGTGTAGGAGCGGTGACAGCTGCAATCCAGGTGCCCAGGATCTTGGCAGCATGGGCTTTGAAGTCAAGCAGGCCCATGCCACCTTGATGATGAGGGCCAAATATGACCTCTAGCCGTACTGGTAGAGGGCGGTCTGACCAAAGCCATCCTTGCAGCAAAGCATACAGGGATTTGAAGAAGCTTGGGGAGAAGGGGATGGCGTGGGCTCTGAACCAGAATTTGGATAGGAGCATAGAGTTGGCAAGAACAACCCTGCCAGTGAGGGTAGTAGGGTGGGCTCTGAGAGAGGCAATTCGCTTCATCACGTTGTCCAGTATAAGGCACTCCATTACTGCTGACGCGTATCCGCCTGCCTCCATCCACACGCCCAGATGGCGCACCGGTCCTATGGTAGGACGTGGCACAAAGGGGAGCACCAGTGGAGCGGTGTGTGTTGAGTTATTAAGGCGTGGACGTGGGCGAGCAGATGAGCCAGGTTGGGAACTACTTGCTGGGGCCCAGCAGTTCTGAAACTGACCAAGGAGGATGATTTTGGTTTTGGAGGCGTTCAGTGCCACGTTGCTTACCCGGGAATATTCCTGGATGAGGGCTTCAAGCGCGCGTGCATCTTTGTTATTAGACACCCCCACCATGCAATCATCTGCAAATGCCATCATCTTGACTGGGGTTTGGCCTGGCACATGGATCCCAGTGAGGTGGGCATTCACATTTCGCAGTAGTGGGTCAAGGCTGAAGTTGTATAAGAGTGGGCTGAGGGGGTCCCCTTGTCGCAGGCCCCTTTGAGCGCGGACTATTTCCATTAGGAAGCCTGGGCCATGCACTGCCATTGTTGCAGATTCCGTGAGCAGCATCAACCAGTTTATGAAGCAGGGGGAGTAAGCGGAATTGATGTGGCAGGCCCTTAGGTATTCCCAGTTTACTCTATCATAGGCCTTTTGTTGGTCCAAGAATACAAGTGCTCCAGAGGCTGTGGACTGACACACATTAGCCACAGAGTGCACGTTATCCCAAATCGACCTTCTGGGGATGAAACCGAATTGTTCTGGGGAGAAGGTGGCAGATGCTACAGTCCCTAGACGGTTAGCCATGATTTTGGTTAAAATTTTGGTGTCTGTGTTTGTTAGAGAAATGGGGCGCCAGTTGGCTAAGTCAATCCTATCCCCTTTCTTAAAGTTTGTGACAGTAAAGGCCTCATGTCCTCCTGGTAGGAGGCGCGTTTCCAACAGGCTTTGGTTGAGTGAGGCTAGCAGCAATGGGGATATATATTTGAAATATTTTTTGTAGAACTCATATGGAATGCCATCTGGGCCTGGGCATTTTCAGTTTGGTGCACCACAAATGGCTGTCCATAATTCGTTCAGAGTAAATAAATTCATTATTCTGGGTATTGGAAAATGGTGCAGATATGAGCTCGGTCAAGAAATTCCGCCATTTCAGCTGGCTGAATTGGTTCAGCTCGGTATAACTCAGAGTAATATCTTTGCATTTTGATTGCCACTTCAGCCAGTGTGTCCACAATGGAATTATCCAATCTTTGCACCTGTGTGAAGGCCACGCTCTGGTGTGGTGCGAAATTTATTAAAAGAAGTATGCGGTGCACTTGTCACCTTTAGTGATGTGTGTGGCCCTTTATTGGACACAAACCCAATGTTTGTGTTGCCTTTTGAGTGCATTGAGGTGGGCGGCTGCCTCCGCCCACTTCCGGCCCCATGCAGGGATATATCCTGTGGCTGGAATATTGGACTCCAAGTGGGCTAATTCTGCCAGCGCGCGCGAGATAACTGCTGATGTGGCTCGTGAACGTCTGGAGGAGAGATAGCAATAGTGGCGGATGGTGTCTTCTTTGAAAGTTGCCCATGTGGAAATGGGGTCCACGCAAAACAGTGCAACAAACAATTTTGCCAAAGTTGCCTCTTCCACCCATGTGGAAAATCCTGGCGACGTGAGCTTGGGGGGCGGATTTTGCACCAATGTGGGGCCTTTGCAACTGTGACGGGTAAGTGGTATGTTATCAAGACCAGTTGGTGGTCAGAGAATTCCATTTTCGTTGTTTTGAAGTGGGAGATGTGGGATTGGAATTTCGCTGGCATTAGAATAAGGTCAATGTGGGTCATGGACCTTAATTGGCTGTTGTGGATGTGGGGATGCATCATGTTTTCAAGCAGTGGGCATGTCGTGGCAGTGCATCCATTAACCCAAGGGTGTCTTTTAGAACGCGTAGTTCTACGTGACCCTGTGGGGCGTGGGGTGAGGGTGGCCACCAGTCCGTTGGTGAGGTTAGCCAACAATTCATGTTGCCAACTAGGAAAGAATTGGGGGGTAGCAGGAGGGATTTGACTGATGAGAAAAATTCTTAACGCTCATGTGCACCATTTGGGGCGTAAATGTTGACAATTGTGTGTGCAACGTCTGCCCACAAGAAGGTGACATTGAGCACTCATCCATTTAGGAATGTTTCTGAGGATGTGAATTTAAAAATTATTTTTCCAAATTAGCACCCCACAGTGCTTTGACCAAAAGGATAGGGATGGGAGGAGCATTGTTTTCCAAGCTTCCCCAGAACCTCGTGGACAGTGGGACTCCTGGATGGCCAGGATATCCATGGGTAAATTGGTTTGTAAAAAACTCAGTTTCCTAGCCTGGGACGGGGAGGCCTTGAGTCCAGCAATATTCAGTGTCCCTAGAATGAAGGTTTCCCCATCGCACCTTAGGTGCAAGGGGTGGGCCCCCAGGTCCACCAGCCTCTTCAAGGTCCCCATGGGCTTTCACAGCAGCGTGGGTGTTAGCAGCAACGCTATCGGGGTTTTTGTTAATTTTTGCAGACAGAGTCGCGTTGGCTTTGGCCTTTGCTTTTTGTTTTCCTGACGTTGGACGAATTTTTTGTGGTGCGGATAAGTTCAGTGCACCGTCGAGTGGGGCAAAAAATTTTTTTTCAGTTGGGATAGGTCCCAAGTCAGTTTTGACCGGAGCTTGGGTGCAACGATTGGGTGAGATCAAATCTCCCATTGGATCCTCGGATTGAGTGGCCCACTTGGCATGAGCCTCCCAATCTGATTGGGTGATGGATTCCCAAGTCACTTCCGCTGCAAAGGTCTCCATGTCCTCCTGGCATTGTGAGTGTGGGATGGTGGTGGTGGCCTTGGCCGCTTCCTTGGCCGCGGCCCTATGGGCCTGCTTGGCCTTCTTCCACTCCTGTGGGGAGATGGGCTTTACCAATAGGTAACAGCCTTGCGCTCCCCACGGGAAAGCCTCCTTGGTGCTTGCAGTTAGTTCGTAGTGCGCCTCTCCGCTGGCCATGGCTGCTGAGGGGTGCTCTTGGAATGTGACGCCCTCCTTGATGAGGCATGCATGCGCCTTATGGCCAAACATGTCACAGTGGGTGCAAATGGGGGGCGCGCTGTCCACGGTTACCCAGAATGGGTGGGTGGTATGCCCTGCGATGTCAATAAAGGTGGAGTGTGGGATCTGGGTTAGGTCCTTCACAATCTCCTCAGTTGGGGTCAGGACTGCAATGGCTTTGCCGGTGCACAGGTGTGGCATCAGCATGAAACGTTGCATTTTGAAAGAATGTATTTCGCCATATATGGCGAGACCATCTTTCAGGTGTTGCTCCAAAATGTCACATTTTACTATAGTAGGCAAAAAGTTAAACGTGAGGAAAATTTGGTTTGATTTCGTCCATCTGGTGCATTTGGTTTTGACGACCCATTGCCCTTCAGGGAGTTTGACCACTATGCGCACCACTGCAGCCTCGTCTGCTGCTATTTTGCTTTCGAAACCTAGGTCCAGCCAACCATGTGACATATAGTGAGGTGCAACGTACACCACAGTTGGGAAAATTTTGTGTACATCTTCACAAAATTTTTCCCATAAGGCCATTTTTTGGATTTCTAGATACACACGGACTCCAAATCCACCATTGAAAGTGGCTGGGAGTGTGGCATGTTGATGTACTGGTTGCATCATGCTTGCCACGCGAGTATCTCCGGGGAAATTGTGACCGCCAGTTTTTTGAGATTTTTTTCTATTCTGCCAGATTCTCTGGGGCGTTTTCAAACGTTAGAGGCTGCGGGCCTTCCGCCTGCTCCTCTTGCCTTGCTTGCCCAACTGCTCCCAGACATGGGCGCAGACTAATCTCCTCTGTGAGATTATCAAACTAGATTTAGTCTTGAATTTAATAGGTTGCAAAAGTGTTTGCAACGAGAAAGAAAAGTTTTTCCTATCAAAGAAATTTAAGATCCCAGTATATTGATGGCAAATAGTTGCAATAACAGGGTTAAATTGACAGAAGTTTCTTGCATGTTGAATCCAGTTGACGATGGTAGGAGTGATGGTAATCATCAAAACTGGTAATGCCCATCTGGTGTAGGGACCAATAGGCCACCAGGGAAATGCCATTAGGACATTGGCAAGAAGGAAGTAAATAGAGTATAGGAATTGGTTTTTTAGCGGTAACTTTATTGGAAATAAAAATAAAGAGAGTTGACCAACAATTTTATCAGTGTGATGTAACTAATTAAATAGTACTCAATTGATGTGGGTACAAGCAGGGATCAGGTCCCTCAAATTTGACCTGACCTGACAAATTTTTTTGGGGAAGGGGGAAGATAATCTCAATGGGAACTGACATTGAAGTATTTGGCGGCAGGCTGAGTCACTGTCAGTTTGACCTCAAATGCCTGAACCAAGGCTTAACTGCATTTCCATTGTTTGGTGTGATGGCATCTGGCCTGACAAGCAACGGGAATTCCCCATGGCCACCCCATGTAGGGGTGGTCCCAATTAATTGGAAATGGGTCCAGGATGCCCAATTCGCCTGTGCCCAGTTGCTGGGGCATTCATTCAGATGAATATGTTACATCAGCTGAAACTTTCAATTTACTGGATAGGGGTTTCAAACTGTCTGCAATGTTTTCCAAAGATACCATCCATACTATGGGGATCATCCACAACAATTTTGAGAGGTGGTTAGTGTCAGCGATTGTACTGCTAGCTGAGTCAAAACTGTCAGCAATTCTGGCCAATAATTTGATATTTGTCCCTTTTTGACTATGTGGTTTCTGATTGTTAGGCTTTATTCCCATCAATTTCAGGCCCTTTGACTTTGATTCAGTGATCTCGGCACATATTTCCTTAATACTGTGGACAAGTTCAGATGAGGTGAGTGAGGGTACCAGGGGAGGAATCCAAAGAGGGAGGGCTGTTACCCAGTACTAATCTATCACTGGGTGAGGTCACCCTGTGTGATGAGGGGTACAGCTGCCCTCTTTGGACCCTTTTTATTTGGAAACAGGAAGATCGCACATTCCATGCACAGGGGACATTCCCCTGGACTTACAGGCAGCGGCAAAACCCCCTAGCATCTTCCACCCAGCGGGGAAATGCTTTTGAACCAGATTGACCAGCCCCCAATTCCTCAGGTTGATACACTCCCCCAAGGATATTGCCCTCCACCTTGCACGTTCTCAAATGGTGCCTTGAAGCCCCATTGTGCTCCCCCAAAGAAAGATGCAATTCAGCCTCCAGGTTGAATATGGCAACTTGTTTTTCTAAAATGACAAACAAATAATAGAATCAGCCCAGGCACTTATGCAGCCTGCAGGCTTTATCAACTTCCACCCCTACAAGGGGTACTTTGACCTTGGATTCACTTGAATAAACCAATGCTGCAATCACAGCCAACATTCCCCCGGTGTTCCAGGAAACCCCATCCCAACCACTTGCACCTGGTTGCCTGATGACACCACACTTGTGGTTCAATTTGCAGGCCTCCCCACCCACCTCCCCCTGAAACTTTATATAATGAAATAATAACAGATTTGACAGTATATGGAGCTGACCCCATTTACAATTTGTGGTTCCCAACAGAGCCAACTGACTAGTGGACCCTCACGCCTTTGCAACCATATGCCAATATAAAATGAGATTGCCATTTCAATTCCCCTTGCACTGTTGTCCCCTCTGCCCCCAACCACCATTTCTGGGCCAGAGTAGATAAGGGGCACACAATCTGCCCCAATTTTTGGACCTGGACCACTCAAAGTGGCGCTGCCCCACCATAGCCCAAGATGGAGCCCACATGCTCGACTCCACCCATGATGCTCCTATAGCTGACATAAAAACTTTTTTTCAAATGGGGCAAAATCCTCCCTCCCCCTCCACCTAAGATGGTAGATGCAACTGCCACAGATTCAACCAATAAGAAACCAACATTCCAAACCACCACTTCTACTCCAACTAATCAGGATCCAGAATGGACCACAGTAAATCCAAAATAACCCATCCAGCCACCCAATTCAGCCCACTATATGCTGACAACCTATCATATTCAACCAAAATCCCTGGGATTATTTGGAGGAAGTTGATGATTTAGGAAATCCCATCCCTAACTCAGTAGAGGCTACAGGCCTCCAAATCTACCAAAATGCAGAATATGCAGATCAATTCCCAACTCGCCACTATGCTCTATGCTCAGAAACAGATGAATTTTAAAAGTGACCACCAACTCACCAAAGAGGCTGTTGCCTCCCCTGATTGTCACCTCCTCCAAAAGGCCATAGAAAAATTAGTTGCAGTCTTGGCCAAGGGGGCACCAATCCCTGTCCTTCCACCCATGAAACAAATTAATAAAAAAGATACCTCCAATTCCAAAAAAGTCTCCCACAAGGCAGTACAAAAAGTTGTGATGGTCGCAAAATTTGGCCCCAAGACCTGCATTACCAGCAAAAACATCGCCACCTTTACCATGCTACCCAAAGTTTGCCTTGAGGCTGAAAAAGCCCTTTCTAAATATATCACAACCCTTCTCATAGGTAAATTCAATCTTCTCAAGCCACTTTGCTATCTTGACCCCCATTTTGAGGATGCTCATACCCATGCTCTCAGTGCTCTGCTGTACACTGTCCAACACAGAGGAGGAAGATGAGTCTCCTGATCCCAACTCACCACACACCATGGATGCATAGCAATTTAACGCATCTGACCGGGTTGGTTAATTTTAGTTTTTAGTTTTATTTTTTGATTTGGTTTGAAGATACACTTGTCTCTTTCTGTTTGTTTAGATTTTAGCGTAGTAAAAGTTTGCTCCTAGGAGCTCAGTATTATCCATCCCCTGGTCAGCTTGCCTCAGTTAAATAAAAACCTGGGGAAAACAAAGTATAATAAGAAATCTCCATATATCACTTTTTTTAGCAAGTAATTATTTTAAGTTTTATTCTAGTAGATCAAGAAAATTTAATAAAACCTACCTTGATGAAGTTGATATCTGTAGATTATAACAGATAGAATATACTAAAATTAAAAAGGTACTAATTTCTATATAAATCAAGTAAAAAAATCAAATATTACCTTGATGGTTTTAGTTAAAGTAGATAACAGATAGTTTTTACTGAAATCAAAATTTACAAAAAATACTAGATTAAGTATAAAGTATAAAACTCACCTTAAAGATGTTTATAAACCTTTCAGATGATTACAGATGATTAAACTGAAAACAAGCACCTACCAAAATTAATTCTAACCATAAAGAACTTGTGTAAAAAGATATCAAACAAATTAAATTCAAAAATGGTCAAACTGAAATTAAGCATCAAAAAAATCAAAATTAATTGGTATAGTTAATAAAATAAAACCTTAAAAAATACATGAAAAAGATATTAATAATGATCATTTCAGAATCAAGATATTAACTGGAATCAAACATATAGCTAAAATATCAATATCTTTGGTTGATAAAATGTAAATAATCAAAAAGATTAACACAAAATGATATCAATTTATATTTGAACTTAAACCATTATGCTTACCTTGGTGATGAGACTAAAATTTTTCACTTTAAGCGTTGATGCATCTATAGAAATAAGATAGTTATTATTATGTAAACTTTATACTTTATTAAAATGCTGAGTTGATCTTAGAAGTTGCTTGGCTTACCTAAAAATGTGATAGCTATTTATGTGATATCATTATTAAAAGCTTCAATGAGTCAATTACAACAATAACTTGTCAAGCTCATCATTAGAGCTTAGATTAGATGTAATTGTAATTGGTTAAAATTTGCAGGTAAGTTAACAACTATATATAAAAATTAATCTCAAATTATTTTTTGAATTAAATTTATTTATTTAAATAATGAGTAGCGGAAAATTGGAAAATCAAATTTGCAAATGGATTTTATAGGACTCTGAGTAATTTTGTTCAACTGCTACCTCATGGTTGAGGGTAGAAAAGCTATATATAATCTGATTTGCTCTACTAAAAATCTGAAAATCCAATTGGGTAAGCATGAGATTTGAATTGTTGTAGATTTGAACCACTGAATAGAGCTTTCATAAAATATATTTAAATATGTTGAAAATGAGAATTATTGAACAGTTTAAGTTTAGCTTTGCTAATATCATCTAAAATATGATGTCCTAAATTAAAACACTCAGCTAACCCCCCCCCCCCAAAAAAAGGCCCTCATAGCTCAGAAGAGAACCTATTAAAAAGGTGTGCAACCTGAAGTTCCTAGCTGTGTGGGTAAAAGATGAGCTTTCACTGTAACAGCCTTAGGGCTGCGCCACTGCTACGCTCTGTGAATCATTTACCTTCAAAAGAACTATCATTTGCCACATGGACCAACAGCTTTGCTGTTGCCCTTGTGTCCTGTGGAAAAAACTTTTATTATTGAAATTTAACTGAGCAATGCTCTATTGATCAATATGATTTTGATAGTATGGTAATATACCATTAAAACTATCATCTGTGCCACTTTACTAACAGCTTTTATGTTGTCCTTGTGGCCTATGAGCTAACTTACTATGATTAAAATATAACTCTTAGCATTCTCTAAGTTTAAAAATACTAAAATAGTATGGTATAATATCATAATATTTTTTACTTGTGCCACTAAGACTATAAGCTTTGCTATTTCCTTGTGGCTGGGGAATAAGTAGAATAACTTTAAATATAAACTCTGTAATATAATTAAGCTCATAAACTTAAGTAAACTGAGTATAATCAATAAGTGCAAGTGTTTTAGTGCAGATTAGATTATATATATTCTTCATGATTATTTTATTTAAGTGAGATATAGTAGAAATTAAAAGGGGTATCAGGATAAGCTAATCGTTAAAAGAGCACCCACTTAAACTTAGTCATGATAGAATAAAAGCAATAATTTCTGAAATATAATTATTGATACTGATGTAGATTCTTAGAATTCTAAACCTGGAAAAAACTAATCATAATTGAATTTTGCACTATCTACTACTGCTCAAAGTAAGCAATAAATATAAGAATATTATAGAGATCAAGTTTAAAAGCAAAACTTACCTTTAAAATGATATTAGCAAATGCTTAGGATTGTCAGGATCATGGATTGTTACCACAGATCCTTTGTTGTATGTAGGCCAGTTGACCTAAAGTTTGAGAGTTTTGGATGCTTACCTTGGTTGCTTCTCTTCTATTCTTTTTAAATTTTTAAATTTATTGTGGGGAAGGCTGACCATGGGACAGACACTTCCAAAATTGACTCGACTGAGACAACACTTAGTAACAGGGAAGGCACCCCAGAGAAGCGATGCTATCTCTTGTTGCCAGCGGGAACGCCACTTATGGGGAGGAGAGGGAACGTGTGAAGGGGCCGTAGCCACAATTGAAAACGTGTGGAGGAAGTGGTCTGATTTGATGAACCAAACTGGGAACCAGGAGGATACCAGCTGTTGGTGGCGCGGTGGGAGGTATCCAAACATCCACGCTTGAAAGTGGTCCACCAAATGAGACCAGAATCTGTGGACAGCTTCTGGGAGGGTGGGGATGGAGCCTGCGATGGCATCCAAGACAATTGTGTGGATGGTCCACATGGCGATTGCAACCACCAAAGCACAAAGGGAGGGCAGAAGGAGGGAGGCCATTGATAGAGCAAAATATCTCTTGACAGACTGAAGGGATGCGTTTGATACTGGCCCAGAAGACGTTGAACTTCGCGCCATATCAATTTAGAGGTAGGGCACTTCTCCAGGCGGTGGAACAGCGTTCCATACTGGCCACACACGACATAGGATGAGTGTAAAGCGTTAGAGCGCTCAGCTGTACAAAACACCCGCCTCAGGCAGCGCCACACATGGGAGCAGACTTAAGGGCTGCAACAGAGGATGGTGTACGTATTTCCAGATAGTTTTTTGGGTCTCAATGGAGTAAGGGATGTCCATCATGTCCAGGTAGTCCACCCTGGATAGGAAATGGGGCCATATGGGGATCACGCCATCATGGATGGGTAGCCCCTGTACCTCTTGTGTGAACTGAGGAGAGGGGCGGCCTCTTCTGGTTGTATGTCCGCTAATATGAATTCTCCATTCAGCGCTCCACATAAAGAGTAGGATTCGTTTGTAGTGGATTTTAGTACCGTGAGGACCTGAGGCCAATGGGTGTGAAGCCAGGTATTTCATCAGGGAGTGGGGGTTCGATGGATCGTTGAGGCCTAAGGCGCGGGAGAAGTTGGAACAGGCCGCACAGTACCAGTGTTGGGAGGGGAGTGTAGGGGCGGTGATGGCTGCAATCCAGGTACCCAAGATCTTGGCCGCATGGGCTCTGAAGTCAAGCAGGCCCATGCCACCATGCTGATGAGGGCCAAACATGACTTCTAACTGTACTGGTGGAGGGCGGCCTGACCATAGCCATCCTTGAAGCAGGGCATGCAAGGATTTGAAGAAGCTTGGTTAGAAGGGGATGGCGTGGGCTCCAAACCAGACTTTGGAGAGGAGCATAGAGTTGGCCAAAACGACCCTACCAGTAAGAGAAGTAGGGTGGGCTCTGAGGGAGCCGATGCGCTTCGTCACGTTGTCTAGAATATGACTCTCCATTACTGCTGATGTGTATCCGCCTGCCTCCACCCACACGCCCAGATGGCGTACCAGTCCTATGGTAGGACGTGGCACGAAGGGGAGCACCAGTGGGGCGGTGTGGGGTGAGTTGGGAGGGCGAGCGCGTTTGTGAGCAGATGGCCGGGCTGGGCACTGGTTGCAGGGGCCCAGAAGTTTTGATACCGACCAAGGAGGATGATTCTAGTTTTGGATGCGTTCAGTGCAGCGTTACTTACCTGGGAATACTCATGGATGAGAGCTTCAAGTGCGCGTGCATCTTTATTATTAGACACCCCCACCACACAGCCATCTGCAAAAGCCATCATCTTGACTGGGGCTTGGCCTGGCACATGGACCCCAGTGAGTTGGGCATTCGCGTTTTGAAGTAGTGGGTCAAGGCTGAAGTTGTATAAGAGTGGGCTAAAGGGGTCCCCTTGTTGCAAGCCCCTTTGAGGGCGGACTACTTCTGTTAGGAAGCCAGGGCCACGTACTGCCATTGTTGTGGATTCTGTGAGCAGCATCACCCAGTTGATGAAGAGAGGAGGTAAGCGGAATTGATGGAGGCAGGCCCTGAGGTATTCTCAGTTTACTCTATCATAGGCCTTTTGTTGGTCCAAGAATACAAGTGCCCCAGAGGCTGTGGACTGACATACATTAGCCACAGAGTGCACGTTATCCCAAATTGACCTTCTGGGGATGAAACTGAATTGGTCTGGGTGAGATGGTGGCAGATGCTAGAATCCATAGATGGTTAGCCATGATTTTTGCAAAAATTTGTGTATCCATGTTAGTTAAAGAAATGGGGCGCCAGTTGGCTAAGTCTAGCTTGTCCCCTTTCTTGAAGAGTGTGACAGTGAAGGCCTCTTGCCCTCCTGACAGGAGGCGCGTTTCCAAAAGGCTCTGGTTAAGTGAGGCCAACAGTAGTGGGGATATATATTTGAAGTACTTTTTATAGAACTCATATGGAATGCCATCCAGGCCCGGGCATTTTTGGTTTGGTGCACCGCGAATGGCTGTCCATAATTCGTTCAGAGTAATCTAATTCATTATTTCCGGGTATCAGGAAATAATGTGGATGTGGGCTCAGTCAAGAAATTCCGCCACTTCAGCTGGCTGAATTGGATCAGATTGGTACAACTTGGAGTAATACTTTTGTGTTTCAATTGCCACTTCAGCTGGCATATCTGCAATGGAATCATCTGATCTTCACACCTGTGTGCAGGCCATGCTCTGGTGTGGTGCAAAATTTTTCTTAAAAAAATATGCGGTGCACTTGTCGCCTTTTGTGATGCGTTTGGCCCTGTACTGAACACAAACCCAATGTTTGTGTTGCCTTTTGAGCGCATTGAGGTGGGCGGCTGCCTCCGCCCACTTCTGGCCCCATGAAGAGCTGTATCCTGTAGCCAGGATGTTGGACTCCAGGTGTGCCAACTCTGCCAGAGCGCGTGATATGACAGCTGATGTGGCTCATGAGCGTCTGGAGGAGAGGTGGCGAGATTGGCAGATGGCATCTTCTTTGAAATTTGCCCATGTGGAAATGGGGTCCGCGCAAAATGGTGCAACAAACTCTTTTGCCAAAGTTGCTAATTCCACCCATGTGGAGAATCCTGGCGACCCGAGCTCAGGGGGCAGATTTTGCACCAATGTGGGGCCTTAGCAGCTGTGACAGCTAGGTGGTAGGTTATCAAGACCAGTCAATGGTCAAAGAATTCCATTTTTGTTGTTCTAAAGTGGGATATGTGGGGTTGGAATTTCACCAGTGTAAGGATAAGGTCAATGTGGGACATGGACCTTAATGGCCGTTGTGGACGTGGGGGCGCATCATGTTCTTAAGCAGTGGGGCTTCCACGGCAGCGCATCCATTAACCCAAGGGTGGCCTTTAGAACGTGAAGTTCAACATGGCCCTGGGGGGCGTGGGAGGAGGAAGGCCACCGTCCGTTGGAGTGTTTAGCCAACAGTTCATGTCGCTGACTACAAAAGGGTCTGAGGGTAATGGGAGGGATTTGACCAACAAGAAAAATTCCTGACGCTCTCATGCACCATTTGGGGCATAGATCTTGATGATAGCATGTACCACGTTGGCCCACAAAAAAGTGACAATGAGGACTCAGCCATTGAGGAAGGTTTCCAACAATAAAATTTGAAAAAATTATTTTTCTGAATTAGCACCCCACAGTGCTTTGACCAAAAGGATAGGGATGGGAGGAGCATTGTTTTCCAAGCTTCCTCAGAACCTCGTGGACAGTGGGACTCCTGGATGGTCAGGATATCCACGGGTAAATTTTATTGTAAAAAACTCAGTTTCCTAGCCTGGGATGGCGAGGCCTTGAGTCTGGCGATATTCAACTCCCTAAAGTGAAGGTTTCCCCCATTGCACCTTAGGTGTGAGGAGGTGGGCACCTGGGCCCACTAGCCTCCTCTAGATCCCCACGGGCCTTCATGGCAGCGCGGGTGTTTGCAGCAATGCTATCAGTATTTTTGTTAATTTTTGCAGAAAGGTTTGCATTGGCTTTTGCCTTTGCTTTTTGTTTCCCTGACGTCAGACAAATTTTTTGCGGTGCAGATGAGTTTGGTGCACCATTGAGCGGGGCAAAATTTTTTTTCAGGTAGGTTGAAGGCCAAGTCAGTTTTGACTGGAGCTTGGTTGCAAAGATTGGGAGAATTCAAGTCGCTCATCAGATCCTCAGATTGGGTGGCCCAATTGGTATGGGCTTCCCAATCTGATTGGTAGTGGATTTCTGATTTGCTTCCACTGTGAAGGTTTCAATGTCCTCCTGGCATTGGATGTGTGGGATAGCGGTGGTGACTTTGGCCGCTTCCTTGGCTGCGGCCCTGCAGGCCTGCTTGGCCTTCTTCCACTCTTGCAGGGAAATAGGTTTTACCAGAAGGTAGCAGCCTTGTGCTCCCCACGGGAAAGCCTCTTTGGTGCTTATGGTTGGTTTGTAGTGCGCCTCTCCACTGGCCATGGCCGCTGAGGGGTGCTCTTGGAATGTGACGCCCTCCTTGGTGGGGCATGCATGTGCCTTATGGCCAAATGTGTCACAGTGGGTGCAGATGGGGGGCGCGCTGTCCACAATTATCCAGAAAGGGTGGGTGGTATGCCCTTTGATGTTAATAAAAGTGGAGTGCAGGATCTGGGTTAGGTCCTTTGCAATCTCCTTGGTTGGGGTCAGAACTGCATTGGCTTTGCCAGTGCACAGGTGTGGCATCAGCATAAAGTGTTGCATTTCAAAAGATTGTATTTCGCCATAGATGGCGAGACCATCTTTCAGGTGTTGCTCCAAAATGTCACATTTTACCGTAGTAGGCAAGAAGTCAAACGTGAGGAAAATTTGGTTGGATTTTATCCATCTAGTGCGTTTTGTTTTGACGACCCATTGCCCTTCAGGGAGGTCAATCACTACATGCACCACAGCAGCCTCATCTGCTGCCTCCTTGTTTTTGAAACCTAGGTCCATCCAACCATGTGACATGGAATGAGGTGCGACGTACACTGCAGTTGGGAAAAAAGTGTGCACATCCCCACGAAATTTTTCCCATAAAGCCATTTGTTGGATGTCCAGAAACACACAGACTCCATATTCCACCAACAAAAGTGGCTGGGAGTGCAACGTATTTTTGTACTGGTTGCATCATGCTTGCCAAGTGAGGATTTCCAGGGAAATAGTGACTGCCAGTTTTTTGAAATTTTTTCTATTCTGCCAGTTTCTCCGGGGCATTTTCGAACATTTTGAGGTCGTGGGCCTCCCACCTGCTCCTCTTACCTTAATTGCCCAACTGCTCCCTGCCATGGGCGCAGACTAATCTCCTCTGTGAGATTATCAAACTAGATTCAGACTTGAATTGAATGGGTTGCAAAAGTGATTGCAACAAGAGAGAAAAGTTTTACCTTGGTTGCTTCTCTTGGTTGAGAAGTTTTTTTTTTCAAATATCATGTCTGGTGTGGTGAATTCCAAATAGATACAATTGTTACTTAATATTTCGAAAAGGGGAGAAAAGTGTAAAGTTTATTAGTCAATAGCAGCTTTTTAAGGGTAATTGAGTTTGATCAGGGAATTTTTAAACTTCCTAAGCTTAAATCTAAAAAATGAACAAATTGGGGATTTGGTGGCAGCCCAATTATTTAAGTTGATCTAATTGAGCTCATCTCATAGCTCAGGTTTGAACCTTGGCGGAAGTTTGGGTTTTTTGGTTGGTTTTGGATCAATTAATGTTATCTAACGCATCTGAATCAGCTGTTCATGTAGTTATTACTATACCCCCTCTAGATCCTGGCGCAGGGGGAAAATGGTTGGATAAAGTGACTATGTATGCGGTATATGACTGTTCCCTGAACAACCTCTACAATTTGAGTGTTCATTGCCCCATCTATATAAGACTCAATAAGGCCCTGACCAGTTAGTGCCCAGTTTGTGATCACTACCTCCAGGCTGGTGATGGTAAAATAGAACGATATCACCTGGTTGGAAATTGTGTAGTGGATCATGATTATTGTTAAACTGAACAGTTTCTCTACTGGTTGTGGCGGAAATTTTTTGGCAGCTAGGGCCTGAAGTCTTATGATTTCATTTGAAAAACTTTGCATAGAGACTTCAGGTGCTTCAGGAGAAGCTTGGTCAAGCATCGCCTGGAATTTGGAAGGCAGATGTGGATTTCTGTCATAAAACGCTTGGAATTGTAACATATTAGTAATTTGATGGTAACTAATCTGATAGGCCAGAATTGCACTAGGAAAATATTGGGGCTAATGAATGGGGTCAGTCATAGCCATTTTCTGAAGGGTTGCAGTTAGAGTACCATTTACCCTCTCTACCATTTCATTGGTTGCAGGATGGTAAGGGGTGGAGAATACCTTTTTGGTTCCCATCAGGTCAGCTAAATCTTTCACCAGCATTGAGCGAAAATTTTGTCCATTATTGGAAAGAATGACGTTAGGGAACCCATGATGGGTAATAATCCTATTATATAAAAACGTGGCGTTAGCTTTTCTGAAGCAGTGGGGAGCGATACAGCTTCTACCATTTTGTTAGATGGTCCACAGTTAGAAGGAGGAACTGAAGTCCATTGGAGGCATGAGGAAGAGGTCCCACAACAACAATGATAATAGTATGGAATGGTTCACAGGGTGGGACCACTGGATGTTGAGAGTGGTGATTAGGCCCAGCTTAGCTTTTACATACCTGACAGGACTCCAATACATCCTGGATAGAGAAAAGCATTCCCTCCTAATAACATTGAGTTTTAAGCCACTGGTAGGTTTTTCAAATTTCCCATGGCTGACTTACCAATTTCTCTTTAATATGACATCAATTCTTTCTGATGGTCTTACATAAGGCACCCATTGTTTAGACAAAAGTTTGCATAAATGACTGTTCTTGACTTGAAGATTTGCCAATCTTTTTGCTATTTTCCTTTGGAGGGTTGGAGATTTGTCCTTCCATAACAGTGTTTGGGTTAGAAAATCATAGAGTCAATTTTCTTCAGGGTCAGTCATGTTTATGATGGGAAGACGAGATAGGTAATCTGCATTTTGATGGATTGGTCCTGGTCAGTGGATAATGGAAAAGTCATGATTTTGAAGTTTTATCACCCACCAGGCTAAATTTCCCACCAGGGTCCTTCATTTGCTGTAGACAACATAAGGAAGCACGATTGGTTATGATGTAAAGTGCTTCCCATATAAATAGGGTCTGAGGTTCTTGATAGCCAGTAGGACCACCAAGCATTCACATTCTGTAATGCTATAGTTACGTTTGGCTTTAGATAAGGTCTTGATGAGGTAGGCGATGGGATGGTCCACTAAGTTCTCATTATGCTGAGATAGTATGGCTCTGATGGCAATATTGCTAGCATCAGTAAAGAGGAGGAAGGGTTTATCAAAATTTAAATGAATAAGTTCTGGAGAGTGGGAAAGAGAGACAAATAGCAGGTTGAAGGTCTGCTGTTGTTCTTCTTTCCACTGAAAGGGTATTCCTTTCTTCAGTAGATACACCAGAGGCTTGGAGGTTTCTGCGAAATGGGGGATAAATTGGCAATAATAGCCCACCATTCCTAGGAAAACTTGTACATCTGATAGGGATTTAGGGGGGTCATCTTAACAATAGCCAAGAACTTATCTTTCATTGGGGATATTCTGGCTTTACTGACCTTATGACCTAAAAAGTCCATCTCACTCTGGAAAAAGAGCATTTTGACAGCTTTAGTTTTAATGAAATTGCCATAACCAATGAAATTCTTGCCTGAGGTGAACTAGATGTTCAGTAAAGGTTATTGAGAGATGGTAGTATCATCAAGATAATACTAGTACGCAGGAGCGTTTTAAATCACCTAGTAGTCCGTACATAGCGCGTTGGAAGGTAGCAGGGGCGTTACATAACACCAGAGGCATTCAATTGGGCCCAAATAGTCCTTCACTTGTGATGATCGTGCATTTTGACTAATCTTCTGTGGACAAATCTACTTGACGGTATCCACTGGTGAGATTCATAGTGGAAAAATAGTGGGACCCCAACATTAAGCATAAAGAGTCGTATATACATGGCAGGGGGCAACTATCTTTAAAAGTGATAGAGTTGAGGTGGCGATAATCCATAACAACCCAGTGGCCACCATCCTTTTTCTGAATTAATAAGAGAGGGATGCCCATGGACATTTGGAAGGCACAAGTAATCCAGCCTTCAATAGTTGGTGTAACTCTAAGGCCACCTGAGCTTCCAACACTTTGGTTTTTAATATGATCAGGATTTAAATGGAGTTGTTCTGCAGTTTTGATTTGATGAATTATCCTGGACATTTTCCCATAGTCACTTGGTCCCAAGGAAAAATATCGCAATACTCCTTGAGGAGGTCTTTGATATCCTGGAATTCATTTTGGGTAAGATTATCCCCAACACTATTGTCAACCAAAGCTATGGTGGGTGGGGGATCAAATCCTAAATCTTTTAACTAGCCAAAACAATTTACATTGGCAATACTTTTAATGGGACATAGTTTTACATATGCGATAGGAATATGCTGAAGGTCCTGGAGAGGTTTAGTAGTTAAATTCCCTAGTAGAATAGAGATAGATTTCCCAAAATCAGGATCCAAAATCCCCAGGCAGGTCAACGCTTACTTTATGGAAGGGTTTGGGTTTCCACTAAGCTCTAAAATTTGATCAGGTGGGGTAAGAATCCAAATCCCTGTGTCCACAATAACTTGTGAGCCTGAGGGTATTGTAATAGAATGAGGGGTATACAGAGGGATCCCCCTTCAGCATCCACAGCCTCCAGGGGTAACTTAGTTTTTTTTCCAAAGACATGGTACTCGCTTTTGCAAATTGAGGATGAGTATTCCAGGTTCCATGTCCGTTTTTAGGGGCTCCTTTACTTTTGATGGGGAGTTCAAATATTAATGGAATATGATACCATAGTAGGGATAGGTATTTTCTTTATGGTTGATGATGAAGTTAAACTCCCGCACTAGTTGGACCCTAATAAGCAGCTCATAGTTATTTTATATAGTGCAACGATGGGGGAAGTAATTATTAACTTCCCAAAACTAAGGGGTAAAGCAGAACAGGCTCCTATTGCCTTAGTAGACTGACTACCTGCTGTCCCAATTCAGCTTCGTGAATCAAGTCTGGAGCCATTTTTATCTTTTGGATAAGCCAGGAGGATATAAATTAACCGGAGAACAAGTATCAATTATTGCCAGGACTCTAACCTTATGGACTACTACTTTGACTTGAACCACCAGCGATCTAAATTGGGAGTTAATAGCTAATAGTTTTTCATTAGGGATTTTCAGTAAAGCAACTGAGGATTCTGCTGTGGCCAAGCTCAGGGTTGTTTAATAAATTTGAAAGTTTTATCTTCCAATGCTTGACTTTTTATAAAAGCTGACCACCAAAGTTTGTTTGGGTAACTGACCAACATAGAAGTAAGAAAGCTGGTGGTTTTATTCCCTTGAATAGACAGAGGGACTTTAACTTCTGACGGGGCAGCTAACACAAAATAGCTTGAAGTACTGGGGTTACAGCTAGAACTAGAACAAGTGTCTTGAGGCACTTGTATTCCATCAGCATAGAGATCCTCTTGCTCTATATTGACCCTATCTTTTGCTGACTTATGTTGAAGGATGCGGCAGTCAGCTACAGTGTGGTTGTTTCTTCTGCAATGAGTGCAGTATAATTCAGGTGTAGGTGAATCAGGGGGTGTAACAGCCAATACTTGGGACCAGGGCTTATTAGTGTTAAAATGAGGTGGCCCAATGGGTTTATGTAGTTTGGCTGGAATTTACAATATAGCCTCTTTAATATGGAGGAGTGACGTTAAGTTAGACTTCACCACTTTAAGATAAATTATGATATTAGATATACTTTTATACGCCAAAAAGGCAGCGGTGATGGCATCATCTAACGTAAGATGATTCTCTGCAACCAGAGTTTGTTCTTTGAGGTAGAAACGGTGAAAAATTTGCTGATAGTTTCCCCCAATTAAGGCTGATACCCATAAAGGTCTGTTTTTGGTTGGTTAGGGTTAATTAACTCCTTATTCTTGTAGCAAGGAAGTCGTGGCATCATTCCAAGTATGACAATGCATCAGATGGGGGACTATAATGTCCTGAGCCATATGGCTAAGATAGTTAGTCAAGTGTTTAAGCCGCTGCTGGTCAGTCAATTCCTCCATAGAGCTTTCATAGAAATACATGAAAGAGAAAATAGTTCCCTCTCCAGGGACATATTTTTCTTTGAATGAAGGTTTAAATGTACCACTAGGGGGTTGAAAGATGAACGACATGAACTGATATGGGGACAGCGCTTTCACTTAATGAAGAGGCAGCATTGTGGGAATATGCTTGATGTTGTAGCACATCTATTTGCCTCCATAGATCATTAAGATTGTCAACTATCAAATCTACTTGTTTGTGGGCGGCATGGAGAGCCGATTTTGTGGTGATGAGTTAGTTTAATTGGCTTACTTCGTTTTATAGAGCGGTATTGGAAGTTTGGAGGTCAAGTTGATGTTATTCAGTGGTGAGCACTCTTTGCTCCAATTCACATACCAGATCAGGTAGTGTGGCCAAGGTCCTGAGGCGTTTGTGATGAACAGTTAAGGAAACTTTGGGAGAGAGTGGAACTCCATCCCAAGTAAGTTGGGCTCCTTGGGTGACGCATCCTAATTGGACATCAAGATTTTTTATTTGTTGGACTAATTCCTGGAGGCGTTCATTGGGAATTCCAGGGTCACCACTGGGTCCTGGAGGACCTCTGGGTCCAGGGGGTCCCCTTCCTCCATCTTATACATCATGACCAGGAGGTCTCCTTACACCATCTTGTCCATCATGACCAGGGGTCCTCTTTCACCATCCTGTCCATCATGACCAGGGGGTCCTCGTTCATCTTCACGTCCATTATAACTGGGAGGTCCACGCTCACCAGGTCCTCCTTGAAGCCCAGAGTTATAGAAACTATTCTAGTCTTCCCTTAATTTTTAGATCATTTCCTCCAAGGTTTGGAGGCGTTCATTGACAGAGATGATAAAGTTATCAAACTATGAGAGTACTTAATGGGTACAATCTATGACTTAATTATGGATAACAACCTCTAGTTGGCTAAAACGAGATGTGAGTTCCATCTTAACGAAACTCATGACTCCTTGATTTAAGTGGGTGAGCAGATCTTGTATTTCATTAATAAACTGCCGATTTTCCACAATAGCGGTTTGGTTTCCATTGCTGAACTGTGAAGCAGATTGATAGAGTAGGATGAGCTGCAAGTGTATGGTCTCTGATCACTGCAAGTGGAGGAGTAATCCTTGATGATGGAACACCACTACTTGAAGTAGATGGTATAAAGTGGGATGGACAAAGTGATGCAGATAGCGTTCCATATGGCCAGCTCCAACTTTTTCTATATCAAGTAAAGTACTTTGAGCTAAGTTCATCATAGGAGTTGGCACAGAAAGAGCTCTTCTTCTATTGGCTCTGCCCTTAGGGACAAAGGCCCCAGATAAGAGGAGCTGGAGAGCTTCATCAAAGTCGGATAGTTGTAAGCTGTATTGTCTGATGGATGGAGCATGGAGGGTTACTTCCATAGAAGGGGAAAGAGAATATTTTCAGTTGGTCACAGTATCACCAACATTCATGTTGATTGCCCAGTCACTGAGTTGAGCGGCTTCATGATCTGAGGAGTTTTCTGAAACAGAATCATTAAAGTCCATTTTTTCTTTTGTTTATTTTTTATAATTTTTCACCATGAACTTGGGGTGCAACTGGCAGGGAGCACCAGTTTTGTTGGGATCATGGGTTGTTACCATGGATCCTTTGTTGTATGTAGGCCAGTTGACCCAAAGTCTGAAGGTGTTAAATACTTACCTTGGTTGCTTCTTTTGGTTGAGAAGCTTAGTTAATCCAGATATCAAGTCTGGCATGGTAAATTCCAAATAGATACAATTTTTACTTAAAACTGCAAAAAGGGGAGAGATAATGTAAAGTTTATTACTCAATACTAGCTTTTTAAGGGTAGTTAGAGAGGTTGATCAGGGAAATATAAACTTCCCAAGCTTAGATGTAAAAAATGAGCAAATTTGGGATTTAGTGGCAGTACAATTATCTCAATTTATCTGTTTGAGCTCGTTTTATAGCTCAGGTTTAAACCCCAACAGAAGTTTGGGTTTTTCAGTCAATTCAGGATTAATTCCCATTATCTGACGCATCTGAATAAGCTTTTCATGAAGGAATCCTGACAAGATAGGTAACAGTTTATGGTGAAATCAATAATTAACAAAACTACTACTTTATATTAGATCAAATAAAGATATTAAAAGCTTACCTTAATGCTGTTAGTAAACATAAACAATTACAATAGTTTATTCTGAAAACAAATTAATGCACAGCAAAAATATTACTAAATAAGAAGCAAAAGTCACCTAAAAAGGATGTTTGTAATCATTTCAGATTACAAATGATCATTTTGGAAACAAACATCTTATTAAAAATAAGTATTTTATTTATTTGAAGATGGCTGACCAGGGGACTGACACATCTGATATGTAGGGAAAGGAAGGTAAAGAGGGGAGAGCACACTAAGCAATAGAACCTGAAAGATAAGACATGGTACACTTGGATGTGGCTAGGAGCCACGGGTGGTGGGTGACTATGACCTTAAGTGACTTGACAGCTTAAGGGCTAGTAGGGTGTACCGCCTACAGAGATTGTGAGGTTTTCAGTGTCACAACGAAGGAGCCATATTGGTAGCCAGTTATCCATCTGTTTCTTCCATTTGTGTTTAAGTGATCCAAATATCCAGGCTTGGAAGTGGTCAGCCAAATGGCTGTGGAACCTGACGATCACTTGGTTGATGTTGTGGAAGATCCCGTTGAAGGCATCAAGGGTAATTGTGTGAATGGACCATATTGCAATACTCACAATTAAAGCCCTTAGCGTATGGGGGATAGGTGAGATCGTGTTGAGTGCCAGGATATCGCGGGATAGTCAGAATTCAGCTGATGGTGATTGCTGGAATAAGTACATCACATTGGCCCAGATATGCTTGGACGGCGGGCACTCTTCCAGGCGGTGGGCTAGCATGTTGGGTCTGCCGCAGATGGCGCATGATTGGGACATTGAGAAGGTGCAGTCGGCTGTCCTAAACGTACAGCACATGTAGCGCCACACTGTGTATCTCACTTGTGGGGATAAGAGGGGACAAGTGATGAGGTCCCACACCTTCCTTTGGGTGCGCAAGTCATATGGGACGTCTTGGTAATCTAGATAGTCAATATGGGATAAAGGGAAGGGTGTTAGTGGGCAGGTGCGTTGGTCACAGTTTTTCCTCTGTGGAGTCTCATATAACACATTGGAGGTTTAATATATTTGGTTTGTTGTGCATAGGAGAAACTCCAATCCCCTTGTCTTAGGGTGTACAGGATGCATTTGAAGTAGTGGTTGGTGTTGTGCGGTCCTGTGACTGTTGGGTGTGTTGTTAGGTACCTCATCAGTGTTGCAGGGTTGGAGGGGCACCTCAGATGTAATGCTCTTGCGAAGTTATTTTGGGCTGCATTAGCCCAGTGGGGAGATGGTGGGTTGGATGACGTTGTCAGAGCTATCCATGAGCCAAAGATTTGCATTGCTTGTTCCGTGAAGTTGAGAAGCCCCATCCCACCTTTCTTCCATGGGCTGTACATGGTCTCCAGCCTGACTGGTGCGCGGTATCCAGACCACAGCCAGTTCTGCAGGAGCTTGTAGACTGCGTTGGTAAAGTTGGTGGAGAAAGGAACTGCGTGAGCAGCAAACCATAACTTTGACAATATTAGGGAGTTGGCTAACACAACCCTTCCAGCTAAACTATACTACTCCGCATACTTTTCATTCTTTTTGTGATGTTGTCCAATATCTTGGTTTTAATGGTGTCAATTGCATATCCACCAGCCTCAAACCATATTCTCATATGATGGACTGGGTTGGTGGCGGGGTGGGGTGATAAGGGTAAACACAGTGGTTTTATTGGCTTAGGTCTTTGTCTTGAGGTAGGATGTGCGGTGGGTTGGTTTGGTCAGTGGTGGGAAGGTGGGTCCGATTTGAACTGAATTTTCCCATTACAATTACCTCTGTTTTCTGTTTGTTCAGCATGGCGTTAATCACTGACTCATACTGGTGAATAATGCGCTCAATTACTCTGGCATCCCTATTGCCTGAGATACTGACTATACAGTCATCAGCAAAGGCGAGCATTTTGGTTGGTAGTTGTCCCTCCAATCTGATTCCAGAGAGCTTTGAGTTTACTATGCGGAGGAGAGGGTCAAGACTGAAATTGTATAGTAGGGGGCTAAGTGGGTCGCCTTGTTTGAGGCCCCTTTGTGGGGTGATGGTGTCAGTTAAGAAACCTGGGCCTCTGATTGCAAACCTTGCTGAGCGTGTTAGGAGAAGCGCCCAGTTTATAGAGTGGGGTGGTAGGTTGATTAAAAAATAAGTATAATCATCAAAAAACTTATCTTAAAAGATAATGATGGAAAATCAGATCACAGATTATCAAAATGGAAACAAAATTCTAATAAATTTAATAAACTGGTAGCTTTAGATAGTAAAAAATAACTAAAACCAATAAAAGCTTACCTTAGAATGAGATTATTGGCACTCTTCAAATATAATAATATCATGCTGGGATCAAAAATCTAAATAAACTATTAATATTATTACTTTTACTGCCAAACTAAAAATAATAAGCATCATTTGGGTTTTTCTTCTAAATAACCAAAAACTATTAAATGCTTACCTTTGTGTTGACAATAAAATTTTGCAATTTAAGCAAGGTTAATAAAAAATATATATCTAGTGAAAACTTTCCAAATCCTAAATAACCAAAAACTCTTCACATGCTTACTTATGCACTATGATTATAAACATGCATATTAAGCGTGGATAATGAAACAATAATCTGGTGAAAGTTTCTTATATTCTGAATAACCAAAAATTAAGAAGTGCTTACCTTTGCATTAAAAGTACAATTCTGAAATTTAAGTGGGGATAAAGATAATATCTAGCGAATAATTTTTATAAATAACGATTGAAAACTAAAAAGTGCTTATCTTTGTGTATAATTATAGTTCTGAACTTTAAGTGAAAACAATTAAAAAAACAATCTAGTGCAAGTTTTCCTAAATCTTGATTAACCAAAAAAATGTGCTTAGCTATGAGCTAAAATTGATATTCTGAAATTTAGCAAGGGTAATCAAAACAACAATCTAGTGAATATTTTCTTGAATCTTAAATAACTAAAAAATAAAAAGTGCTTACCTTTGAGCTGAAATTATAATTCTGAAATTTAAGTGGGTATAATCAAAATAACATACTTTTCAATGTTTTCCAAAATACTGAATAACCAAAAACTAAAAAGTGCTTACCTTTGAGCTGAAATTATAATTCTGAAATTTAAGTGGGGGTACTTCCAATGAAAATAGTGGTGCTTTGATATCTTTATATTTTAGTATATTATTTAAGTGAATATCTAAACATGGTTAAACTTACCCAAAACGTGATAGCTATTTATGCATTAGCGTTGTTATAGCTTTTTAAATTAATTCACAACAATACTTATGTTAAGCTCTTCATAGGAGCTTAAATCAGTTATGGTTTTTTGGTTAAGATTCACAGTTAAGTTTTATTATAGCTGTATATACTAAAGATTTGTTACAATATATTTGATGTTGAATTATCTATAAATTAAATGGTAGTATTGATTAATTTAGAAATCAATCTTATAGCTGATTTTATAAACACTCTGAGTACTTCCATGAAGCTACTACCTCAGGGTGGGGATAGTAAAGATAGATTGGAGCTTTATGATCAGCTAAAAATTAAACTCAGAGGTCAAAAAATTACCTTTAAGCAATCTGATCGCTTAAATTTGGGTTAGCAACGCCAAAAGCAAACTAAAATATGACATCATAACTTAGATTAAAGAGCTCATATCCCCCAAAACAACACCCTGAGATTAAAAAGGTTTTTCTAGAAAAGGGCGTGCAAAACGAACTAGCTAGCTCAGGGGTTGAAGATAAGCTTGCACTGGAGCAGCCTATATTCAGCCACCAGCTACACTGGTGATTTCTTTCCAGTATCTGTGCCTCACATCTACTTTAAAGTCAGTAAACACTATTTTATACAGACCATTAACTTATTATTGCTTTTATATTATTTATAAAATAGCTAAATATATGATGTTAAAGCCCTAATCTACCAAAACATTTGTTTTAAATTCTAAATTTATTGCGGGGAAGGCCGACCATGGGACAGACACTTCTGAATATGACTCAGAAGAGACAAAAATTAGTACCAGGGGAGGCACCCCAGAGAAGCGATGCTATCTCTTGTTGTCAGCGGGAACGCCACTTATGGGGAGGGGGAGGAAACGTGTGAAGGGGCCATAGCCACAATTGAGAACGTGTGGAGGAAGGGGTCTGATTTGATGAACCAGACTGGTAACCAGGAAGAGACCAGCTGTCAGCGACGCTGTGGGAGGTATCCAAACATACATGCTTGAAAGTGGTCCACCAAATGGGACCAGAATCTGTGTACCACTTCTGGGAGGGTGGGTATGGAGCCTGCGATGGCATCTAAGACAATTGTGTGGATGGTCCACATGGCGATTGCAACCACCAAAGCACAAAGGGAGGGCAGAAGGAGGGAGGCCATTGATAGAGAGAACATATCTCTTGACAGACTGAAGGGATGCGTTTGATCCTGGCCCAGAAGACGTTGAACTTCGCGCCATATCACTTTAGAGATAGGGCACTTCTCCAGGCAGTGAAACAGCGTTCCATACTGGCCACACACGACACAGGATGAGTGTAAAGCATTAGAGCGCTCAGCTATACGATACACCCACCTCAGGCAGCGCCACACATGGGAGCAGACTTGAGGCTGCAACAGAGGATGGTGTACATATTTTCAGATATTTTTTTGGGTCTCAATGGAGTAAGGGATGTCCATCAGGTCCAGGTAGTCCACACTGGATAGGACATGGGGTCAAATGGGGATCACGCCATCATGGATGGGTAGCCCCTGTACCTCTTGTGTGAACTGAGGAGAGGGGCGGCCTCTTTGGGTTGTATGTCCACTAATACGAATTCTCCACTCAGCGCTCCGCATGGAGAGGAGGAGTCATTTGTAGTGGGTTTTAGTCCCGTGAGGACCTGTGGCCAATGTATGTGATGTGAGGTATTTCATCAGGGAGTGGGGGTTTGATGGATTGTTGAGGCCCAAGGCGCGGGAGAAGTTGGAGCGGGCTGCGCGGGACCAGTGTTGGGAGGGGAGTGTAGGGGTGGTGACGGCCGCAATCCAGGTACCCAGGATCTTGGTGGCATGGGCTTTGAAGTCAAGCAGGCCCATGCCACCATGATGTTGAGGGCCAAACACGACCTCTAGCCGCACTGGTGGAAGGCGGCCTGACCATAGCCATCCTTGCAGCAAGGCGTACAAGGATTTTTAGAAGCTTGGGGAGAAGGGGATGGCATGGGCTCCGAACCAGACTTTGGAAGGAGCATGGAGTTGGCTAAAACAATCCTGCCAGTAAGGGAAGTAGAATGGGCTCTGAGAGAGGCGATTCGCTTCGTCACGTTATCCAGAATATGGCACTCCATTACTGCTGACATGTATCCGCCTGCCTCCATCTACACGCCCAGATGGCGTACTAGTCCTATGGTAGGTCGTGGCACGAAGGGGAGCACCAGTGGGGCGGTGTGTTTTGAATTAATAGGGCGAGGATGTGGGTGAGCAGATGGGCTGGGTTGGGAACTAGTTGCTGGGGTCCAGCAGTTCTGAAACTGACCAAGGAGAATGATTTCAGTTTTGGAAGCGTTCAGTGCCGCGTTGCTTACCCGGGAATACTCCTGGATGAGAGCTTCAAGCGCGCATGCATCTTGATTATTAGACATCCCCACCACACAATCATCTGTGAACGCCATTATCTTGACTGGGGCTTGGCCTGGCACGTGGACCCCAGTGAGTTGGGCATTCACATTTCGCAGTAGTGGGTCAAGGCTGAAGTTGTATAAGAGTGGGATGAGGGGGTCCCCTTGTCGTAAGCCCCTTTGAGGGCGGACTATTTCCATTAGGAAGCCAGGGCACCGCACTGCCATTGTTGCAGATTCTGTGAGCAGCATTACCCAGTTGATGAAGCGAGGGGTAGGCGGAATTGATGGAGGCAGGCCCTGAGGTATTCCCAAACTACTCTATCATAGGCCTTTTGTTGGTCCAAGAATACAAGTGCCCCAGAGGCTGTGGACTGACATACATTAGCCACAGAGTGCACGTTATCCCAAATTGACCTTCTGGGGATGAAACTGAATTGTTCTGGGGAGATGGTGGCAGATGCTACAGTCCCTAAACGGTTAGCCATGATTTTTGTTAAAATTTTGGTGTCTGTGTTTGTTAGAGAGATGGGGCGCCAGTTGGATAAGTCTAGCTTATCCCCTTTCTTGAAGAGTGTGACAGTGAAGGCCTCATGTCCTCCTGGTCGGAGGCGCGTTTCCATCAGGCTTTGGTTAAGTGAGGCGAGCAGTAATGGGGATATATATTTGAAATATTTTTTGTAGAACTCATATGGAATGCCATCTGGGCCTGGGCATTTTCAGTTTGGTGCACCGCGAATGGCTGTCCATAATTTGTTTGGAGTAATCAAGTTCATTATTTCTGGGTATCAGAAAATGGAGCGGATGTGGGCTTGGTTGAGAAATTCTGCCACTTTGGCTGGCTGAATTGGGTCAGAGTGGTACAAAATAGTGTAATACTGTTGCATTTCGATTGCCACTTCAGCCGGTGTATCCATAATGGAATTATCCGATCTTCACACCTGTGTGCAGGCCACACTCTGGTGTGGTGCGAAATTTTTTTTAAAAGACTTGCGGTGCACTTGTCGCCTTTTGTGATGCGTGTGGCCCTGTACTGAACACAAACCTGATGTTTGTGTTGTCTTTTGAGTGCGTTGAGGTAGGCAGCTGCCTCCGCCCACTTTTGTCCCCATGCAGAGCTGTATCCTGTAACTGGGATGTTGGACTCTAAGTGTGCCAATCCTGCCAGAGCACGCGAGATAACCGCTGATATGGCTCATGAGCGTCTTGAGGAGAGATGGCGAGAGTGGCGGATGGTGTCATCTTTAAAAGTTGCCCATGTGGAAATGGGGTCCGCGCAAAATGGTGCAACAAACTTTTTTGCCATAGTTGCCTCTTCTACCCACGTGGAAAATCCTGGTGACCCAAGCTCGGGGGGCAGATTTTGTACCAATGTGGGGCCTTAGCAGCTGTGACAGGTAGGTGGTAGGTTAGTGAGACCAGTCGATGGTTGGAGAATTCCAATTTTTTTGTCTTGAAGTGGGAGATGTGGATTTGGAATTTCGCTGGCATCAAAATAATGTCAATGTGGGTCATGGATTTTAATTGGCCATTGTGGACGTGGGGCCATGTCATGTTTTTGAGCAGCGGGGCATGCCGCGGCAGTGCATCCATTAACGTGAGGGTGGCCTATAGAACGCGTAGCTCTACGTGACCCTGGGGGGCGTGGGGTGAGGAAGGCCACCGGTCCATTGGTGTGTTTAGCCAACAGTTCATGTCGCCGACTATGAAGGAGTCTGGGGGTAACGGGAGGGATTTGACCAACGAGAAAAATTCCTGACGCTCTCATGCACCATTTGGGGCATAGATGTTGATGATAGCGTGTACCACGTTGGCCCACAAAAAAGTGACAACAAGGAATCGGCCATTGAGGAAGGTTTCCAACAATAAAAATTTGAAAAAATTATTTTTCTGAATTAGCACCCCACAGTGCTTTGACCAAAAGGATAGGGATGGGAGGAGCATTGTTTTCCAAGCCTCCTCAGAACCTCGTGGACAGTGGGACTCCTGGATGGCCAGGATATCCACGGGTAGTTTGTGTTGTAAAAAACTCAGTTTCCTAGCCTGGGATGGGGAGGCCTTGAGTCTGGCGATAATTAACGTCCCTATGGTGAAGGTTTCCCCCATTGCACCTTAGGTGTGAGGGGGTGGGCACCTGGGCCCATCATCCTCTTCTAGATCCCCACAGGCCTTCACAGCAGCGCAGGTGTTAGCAGCAATGCTATCAGAGTTTTTGTTGACTTTTGCGGAAAGAGTCGCGTTGGCTTTAGCCTTTGCTTTTTGTTTTCCTGACGGCAGACAAATTTTTTGCGGTGCGGGTGAGTTTGGTGCACCATTGAGTGGGTCAAACTTTTTTTTCAGTTGAGATGGGTCCCAAGTTGGTTTCAATTGGAGCTTGGGTACAATGATTGGGTGAGATCAAATCTCCCATCAGATCCTCGGATTGAGTGGCCCACTCAGCATGGGCTTCCCAATCTGATTGGTTGATGGATTCCTGAGTTGCTTCCACCGCGAAGGTCTCCATGTCCTCCTGGCATTGTGAGTGGGGGATAGCGGTGGTGGCTTTGGCCACTTCCTTGGCCGCGGCCCTATGGGCCTGCTTGGCTTTTTTCGCTCTTGTGGGGAGATAGGCTTTACTAGTAGGTAGCAGCCTTGTGCTCCCCACGGGAAGGCCTCCTTGGTGCATGCAGTTGGTTTGTAGTGCACCTCTCCGCTGGCCATGGCCGTCAAGGGGTGCTCTTGGAATGTGACGCCCTCCTTGATGGGGCATGCATGTGCCTTATGGCCAAATGCGTCACAGTGGGTGCAAATGGGGGGCGCGCTGTCCACGGTCACCCAGAATGGGTGGGTGGTATGCCCTGCAATATCAATAAAAGTGGAGTGCAGGATCTGGGTTAGGTCCTTCGCGATCTCCTCAGTTGGGGTCAGAACTGCAATAGCTTTGCCAGTGCACAGGTGTGGCATCAGCGTGAAGCGTTGCATTTCAAAATATTGTATTTCGCCGTATATGGCGAGACCATCTTTCAGGTGTTGTTCCAAATTGTCACGTTTTACCATAGTAGGCAAAAAGTAAAATGTTAGGAGAATTGGTTTGATTTTGTCCATCTGGTGCATTTAGTTTCAACGACCCAACGCCCTTTGGGGAGGTTGACTACTATGCGCACCGCTGCAGCCTCATCTGCTGCCTTTTTGCTTTCAAAACCTAGGTCCAGCCAACCGTGTGACATGGAGTGAGGTGCAACGTACACCGCGGTTGGGAAAATTGTATGTACATCTTCACAAAATTTTTCCCATAAGGCCGTTTTTTGGATGTCCAGAAACATGCGGACTCCAAATTCCACTGACAAAAGTGGCTGGAAGTGTGGCGTGTTGATGTACTGGTTGCATCGTGCTTGCCATGTGAGTATCTCCAGGGAGATAGTGACTGCCAGTTTCTTAGTATTTTTGTCAATTCCGCTGGATTCTCCGGGGCGTTATTGACCGTTGGAGGCCGCGGGCCTTCCACCTGCTCCTCTTACCTTGCTTGCCCAACTGCTCCCTGACATGGGCGCAGACTAATCTATTCTGTGAGATTATCAAACTAGATTCAGTCTTGAATTGAATAGGGTGAAATAGTGATTGCAACGAGAAAGAAAAGTTACCAAAACATTTGTAGTTTAGGTAATTTTCTTGCTATAGTTTATCTCAAAAAATATTTTATATTATTTAATAGTTAATTACAATGTATTTACTTTTTTATCAGTAACATTAATTTTAGCTCCATTAAAAATTTATTCTGAGTTTATAAACTCTTATATAATAGCTGAAAGTATAAAAGATAATTATAAGAATTAATTATCAGAAGGATAAAGGGGTGTGGCCTAGTTGGGATGGGCATCCCAATATCACCCCTCACAATGCAGGTTTATATCCCATCATGGCATAAATTGAATTCTATGCCAAGAGGATATCAATACATGTGGATTTGCGCATTATGCCTTGATCTGACCAAGAGAATTAATGAAGATAGAATATGTAACCATGGCCTATCAGAACACATGCAGGAAGTTTTTACCCCCAGTACTTGGATTTTGTCCTCTTCTCCTATAATTTTGTATTCTTTTCCCTAACCCTCCTATTAGTGCATTATATTTGTCCCAAGGCCAGCCCACCTCAAATAAAATTGTCAGAAGGATAGGGAAGTAGCACTTCATTAAATACATCAATTATAACATGTCACTGATGACAAGAGTGGATAAAGCAAATAAGTACAAGATACATTAGTAACTCATGACAAGGTAAATATAGCTGACCATGTGTGAATGGCTCATGAATAAGATCTACAATAGCACATGAAATAGATTGTCCCTGAGATTTGTTAATAGTCATGCAAATGATAGATGGACAGAAAGCCAGCAACAAAGAGTAAAATGAAATTCCTTATAAGTAATGACATCAATTCTAGGGATAAAATTTTTACTACCACTATATGACCCAGAAAAAATTGTAGCCCAAAATCATGTTGCTTAATCTTATCAGCAATAAGTACTGTTCTATTATAAATCCCCTGGATAGAGATTAAGAAAAAGTATAATTGGCACATTAACTTTAAGCTCAAGGCAAGAAGGAGGAAGAGAATCTGAGTCACATGAGTTTGATTCTAAGGTATAGGCTCTTAGTACCTCTTTCACCAGGGTTGGCTATAACATTAGAATAGTAAAAATGGCTCTGACAAGGGAAGGCATGGATAATAATCTCATTATATAACTTTACCTGCTGATTGTTGTCACTAAAATTTCAATCCCACGGAAAAACATTGAAGCACTATAAAGTAATCTGATGAATGTCATAATAAGGGTATCCAAACTCAATGAATGGCTGCTGATGCTTTACTTGGCTAATATTAGGGTGAAGAATTATAGGATCATGATATTGATAAATTGTAACTAATTTAAATTTTTAAATTTATTGCGGGGAAGGCTGACCATGGGATGGACACTTCCAAATATGACTCAGACGAGACAAAACTTAGTACCAGGGGAGGCACCCCAGAGAAGCGATGCTATCTCTTGTTGCCAGCGGGAACGCCACTTATGGGAAGGGGAGGGAACGTGTGTAGGGGGCGTAGCCACTATTGAGCACGTGTGGAGGAAGGGG